>JAVYIG010015170.1:0-37529 GCA_035222895.1 Strongylocentrotus droebachiensis | reverse complement strand
GGAAATAAGGCATCTACAGGTATCATAAACATTGTAACAATTTGATAGTAACACTTGTTTGCATAAATCTGTTAGATTACACTGCAATGCAACAATGAACTTGTTTCCATAAGTGTTTGAGAACAATACATGTACACTGCATATTTGACATAGAAATTGTTTACATATTCAAGAGAGGACGTGCATGTTTTAATACTAAGCAATTTCAACACACTAATTGAGGATCTCTATACTTACCGAAGATGGTATGTTCTTTTCCTTTTCCAGACTGGGCTACAATACATGAGAGAAAGACATGAAACATTTCATCATTGCAATCTTTTTTGTTTACCCCTTTTCTTTCCATTTATTTTCTTGTATTTTTAAAACTTTCCTTTTCTTTTCTTTCCCTTTTTATATTTCAACTTGTCCCCATTTTGGTTCCTTTTCTTTTCTATTCTGCCCGAATACGCAAGTGCAAATAAGGCATCTACAGGTATCATAAACATTGTAATAATTTGATAGTAACACTTGTTTGCATAAATCTGTTAGATTACACTGCAATGCAACAATGAACTTGTTTCCATAAGTGTTTGAGAACATTACATGCACTGTGAAAAAAATGGGCAATATTATTGCCCAACGTTGTGCCATAGTCAACCCAACCATCTATTGGGCAATATTTTTCCCAATGGCCCAACAGCTGGTCAAGATTTTCCCAACAAGTGGGCTACCGAAGTCGGGCAGTTGAAAGGTCATATCTTTGCTCAAATTTTGGTCAAAATACGAAACAATAATGCACGTGTGAAGTAGGGTGCTTACGTTTACCAATACCACTGGGCAAAATATTGCCCAATAGATGGTTGGGTTGACTATGGCACAACGTTGGGCAATAATATTGCCCATTTTTTTCACAGTGTGTACACTGCAAATTTGACATAGAAATTGTTTACATATCCAAGAGAGGACATGCATGTTTTAATACTAAGCAATTTCAACACACTAATTGAGAATCTCTATACTTACCAAAGATAGTATGGTCTTTTCCTTTTCCAGACTGGGCTACAATACATGAGAGAAAGACATGAAACATTTCATCATTGCCATCTTTTTTTGTTTACCCCTTTTCTTTCCATTTATTTTCTTGTATTTTTAAAACTTTTACTTTTCTTTTCTTTTCCCTTTTTATATTTCAACTTGTCCCCATTTTTGTTCCTTTTCTTTTCTATTCTGCCCGAATACGCAAGTGCAAATAAGGCATCTACAGGTATCATAAACATTGTAACAATTCGGTAGTAACACTTGCTTGCATAAATCTGTTAGATTACACTGCAATGCAACAATGAACTTGTTTCCATAAGTGTTTGAGAACATTACATGTACACTGCATATTTGACATAGAAATTGTTCACATATTCAAGAGAGGACATGCATGTTTTAATACTAAGCAATTTCAACACACTAATTGAGGATCTCTATACTTACCGAAGATGGTATGTTCTTTTCCTTTTCCAGACTGGCTACAATACATGAGAGAAAGACATGAAACATTTCATCATTGTCATTTTTTTTTTTTTTACCCCTTTTCTTTCCATTTATTTTCTTGTATTTTTAAACTTTCCTTTTCTTTCCTTTTCCCTTTTTATATTTCAACTTGTCCCCATTTTTGTTCCTTTTCTTTTCTATTCTGCCCGAATACGCAAGTGCAAATAAGGCATCTACAGGTATCATAAACATTGTAATAATTCGATAGTAACACTTGTTTGCATAAATCTGTTAGATTACACTGCAATGCAACAATGAACTTGTTTCCAGAAGTGTTTGAGAACATTACATGTACGCTGCAAATTTGACATAGAAATTGTTTACATATTCAAGAGAGGACGTGCATGTTTTAATACTAAACAATTTCAACACACTAATTGAGGATCTCT
Organism: Strongylocentrotus droebachiensis; assembly: GCA_035222895.1. Taxonomy (NCBI): domain Eukaryota; kingdom Metazoa; phylum Echinodermata; class Echinoidea; order Camarodonta; family Strongylocentrotidae; genus Strongylocentrotus; species Strongylocentrotus droebachiensis. The sequence goes on along the minus strand of JAVYIG010015170.1, from coordinate 35,616 downwards.
ATACTTACCGAAGATGGTATGTTCTTTTCCTTTTCCAGACTGGGCTACAATACATGAGAGAAAGACATGAAACATTTCATCATTGCCATATTTTTTGTTTACCCCTTTTCTTTCCATTTATTTTCTTGCATTTTTAAAACTTTCCTTTTCTTTTCTTTTCCCTTTTTATATTTCACCTTGTCCCCATTTTTATTCCTTTTCTTTTATGTTCTGGCCGAATACTGAAGTGCAAATAAGGCATCTACAGGTATGGTATTATACATGTATGTATCATAAACATAGTAACGACTCCATAGTAAAGATGATTATTACGCTCACCTTTGCCATCATTTTTTTTTGAGGAGGGGGGGCCAATTTGAGGATAAAAGGTATCAGAACCATGTTTGGCAAACATTTTTTTGTCCTTCTTTTATTTTCTTAGCTAACAAGGCACTTCAAATTACTTTTTAATTTGAAAACAATTAATAAATCATCATTAACAGTAAATTTTCCTGAAGGTTTTTGTTTTTTCTGAGGGTTTATTCTGAAATGTGGATCTGTCTTTCAATGTGAGGTCTAATTATATAGCAACATTTAGTCATTTACAAAAATTGAGGTACACTTCTTTCTTTTATCACATTATAATTATCTTGAATGTCAAAGGTCTAATAGCATTAGGTTACTTCATAAGCAAGCTTCCCATTAAGATGCACCTTTTACCAAGTGCATACATTAGAATATAAGCAAACAAGAACATGTTCCATTTACCTGCCGCCAAGGTAAATTCTTTACTCCATAGTCGTATGTTAGTTCCACACCTTCTTTAAGGTCCACCAAAGCAAACAAGCACAAATGTGGGGAGTTATTATCAAATGCAACCTTTTTCATGATGCTATTTGGATGCACATGATCATCGTTGACCCACCTAGCGAGGCAAGAATTGCTATCTGATGCATCAATCCTGGAGAGAGTGAACAAACCAAGAATAAGATCTATAGTACACAGTACTGGAAGTTCTCAACTCACTTAGGCCAAGAAAAAAAAAATTGTTTGGTCGCCCAAGAATGCCATTTTGAAAAATAGTGTCGGTCGGTCGGACATTTTTTTAATTTTTGTTTTATTTATTTTTAGTTTTGACATCTTATATGAAAAATTGGACCAAAATCTCTGGCCTCTAACTCGCCAGGACCCTAGAAATCCCCCCAAATTAAATTATTCACCAGAAACAGATGGCTATTGCTGTCTGTTGGAAAATAATTACTGAGGGGCCAAGAAATTCCAATAGACTATTTTTAATGACTCTTTGAAAAACATATTTCATATGTATTTTTGGCCATGTGTTTGAACTCACCACCCCAAAATGTTGGGTTTTTTTTACGCTTTTTCACATTTCATTGTCTATAAATGTTAATATCTTTCCTAGAAAATAGGGTAATAGTCTTGAATTTGGTAGCATTCTAAAGCTAATTAACAGAACTATCACATCTGCAAATATAAACTCGTTCGCGCGTAAAATAACGACGCTACGTAAGATAGAATGACACATGGCGAAGTCGGTTGGGGGGGGGGAAGCGGTACACAGTATGTCTATGGGAGCGACATGCGAAACAGTTTAACGTAAATAACTTTGGCAAACATGGGGCTATTCAATTGATTTTGGTCTCATATTGAAGGTAATGATGCCTGCTACATTATGTATACACTTATTATTGATAAGTATTATTTTTCTTGAATTATGTGATAAAAATGTCACATTCCACCATACTAACACACACAAACTCTATGGAGACAATGCATTTTAAGGGTTTTTTCGCTTTAAACGTTCATAGTTTCGGTATACATGGGGCTAGACCTATGGTTTTGGTCTTGAATTAAAGGTAATTAAGTGTGCTTTTATTTGCTTATGTTTATTATTTTTATTTTGTTAGTAATCACTTTTTTGTAAATTTAACTCCAAATTGACAATTTTGTGTGCTGAGAATTTGCGTATATTTGCATATTAATATTTCTATTATAGAATAGAGATACCCCATACAATTTGATATCATCTGAAAGGGAATTTCCTGAACAATTCAAATATGATGAGAAACTAACAGTCAGGGTAAAGGAATTGCAGATCTAGATATATTTTGAAATGTATTTTTGGAATCATCACACTTCAAATATTTTCAATCATAACATTTTACAACTCCACCCTATCCCATTTTCAATGGCATTTTTGAAATCCTCAGGGTATTTCCTTTCATAAAATGTATACTTTTGCAGGAAAAGAGTTAATATTTTTAAAGTTATTGGCATTTTTATGCTGAAAGGTGCGTGACTGTCAGCTTTAATTTTGGGGGATGGTAACACAAAAGGAGGCGAGTTCAAAACGCATGGCCATTTATGAATTTCTATGTGAATGAAAAGTTTTAAAACAAATTAAAAAAATATAAATAATCAGGTCGGGCTAATTTCAAAGAATTGGTCGGTGGAGGGCAACCAAACAATAGATGACCTTTGACCTCAACATCTTTATCACTTCATGTCTGGTATTACCTGAGGATCATTTGTTCGAAGTGTGAACGAAATTGATCAACAAGTAGAAAAACAAGAGCAAGTTGAACAAAACCAACAGACAGGAAAAGTGATTACTACTTTTTTTGTATTCCATTTAATACTCTATCTCAACATGGAATAACAACATTTTTGGCTTGGGGTCCAACCAAAATCCAAAATGGCCGCCACTTTGCCCCCAGATCACACTTTCAGCTATAACTTTGTGATTTGTACGTCTTTTTGTTTGGATTTGGTGTCTTACCCTATGTTTGTAATCTGTAAGTGCATTAAAAAGTGGTAAAATCTATCAGGTACATGTCTAGTGCTAGCATCCGTTATGAACAATGGATTGGGCTAATTTGCATAAATAAGCATATTTATCGAAAAGATATCCTCAATTTCTCTAGCATTGCTGAAGACAAAATTTGGCTTTCTACTGGATAAATGACAGGTTTCCGACAAGCTCACTGGTACAATCTTCCCCTAAAATGCCCTGGATATATTCAGTCCAATGTGGTCGTTGCCATATTTCATATCCAATACGAGCACGCATAGGTGGTCCACTCGGAAAGTTTCATCCCCATTGTCGTTCAAGAAGAACACTTTTTTCCTGATCAAGTTTCTGTAAACTTACGAGCATTGATATATAGGAAACACAAATCAAGTTTGCAGCAACACATGAGGACTTTATATTGCAAAGGTATTTCACACAGATCAAGATTGCGCAAAGTTATGAGGACATTGTATTGAATAGGTAACACAGCTCAAATTTCCATAAATGGTCATTTTCAAACATAAGTGGACATTTTTTTTAATTGTCAATTGGCCGTATTTCAAAACTTATGATATTTTTTGGCAATTTTCTTTCACGTACCATGTGAATACAATATGAATTTTTATTTTTCACAAAATTTTTGGATGTCCGCCTTCTCCTTATAGGAGAAATGAAAACTGCACAAAAAATTGTACATGTGGGACTGGCTTCACAAAATGTTAGAAAATTCTATATTTCTCCTCTCTTGCATTATTTCATCAATCAAATTTGGACCAGATAGTAAGAAATGGTTAATATCTTTCAATTTGAGGTGCTATCACTGTTGCCTATTGATGAGAAAGTATCAAAATTTAAGTTAAAGTGGACATGTCGCGTCTCTCACGATTTGGATGTCGCGTCTCTCACAGTATTTAGGGAGAATCATTTATCACTGAGACGAGATGATTTATTACGACTATATATTTTAGAAAGGTACACTACTAGTACACAAGTACCAGCAGTCATGGAAGTGTCGGAGGTTTAGTTGGGCACGATTAAAATTATCACTGATAGCAGTCCAAAAACCATGTCCAAAATTTGTCGTGTCTCTCACGCCCCTTTTTGTACGGTAGTCGTAATTTTTCTAAGAAATACAGAATTCAACTCAAACTGGTAGTAGAATGAGACCATCCTACAATTTACCAAATATGATAGGTATGATCCACTATTCATTTCCAAGTGGAATGATACAGGCCCTTTTGTCTCTCAAAATGTCGCGTCTCACACGTTTGAAAATGACCAAATGTACGAGGACAACATACGTTGCAAATGTAACACAGTCTTTGTTTAAACTTAATTATGAGGACATATTAACACAGGTAAAGTTTCTGTAAACTTATGAGGACATTACATGTACACATATCAGGTTTGCAGCAACACACGAGGACTTATTGCACAGTTATTTCACACTTATCAAGTTTGCGCAAACTTATGAGGATATTGTATTGAATAGGTAACACAGCTCAAGTTTGCATAAATGAACGAGGACAACGTGTGTTGCAAATGAAACACCTGTAGTCCTTTTTTGTATAAACTTATGAGGACATATCAACACATATAGGAAACACAAATCAAGTTTGCAGCAACATACGAGACTTTATCTGTTTATATTGCAAAGGTATTTCACACTTTTGCACAAACTTATGAGTACATTGTATTCGATAGGTAACACAGCTCAAATTTGCATAAATGTACGAGGGCAACATGCATTGCAAATGAATTATATATGAAACAAATTTGAAAGGAGGACTTGATATTGCACATACGAGACTTTATCTGTTTATATTGCACCGGTATTTCACACAGATCAAGATTCTGCAAACTATGTAACACAGCTCAAGTTTGCATAAATGTACAAGGACAATATACGTTGCAAATAAAACACAGGTAAAGTTTCTGTAAACTTATGAGGACGTTACACAAATCAAGTTTGCACCAACACAGGTATTTCACACATACCAAGTTTGCGCAATTTTATGGGGACATTGTATTGAATATGTAACACAGCTCAAATTTGCATAAATGTACAAGGACAACATGCGTTGCAAATGAATTATACATTGACATTTAATTATATATGAAACAAATTTGATAGGAAGACTCGATATTGCACAGGTATTTCACACAGACCAAGTTTGCGCAAACTTATGAGGACATGGTATTTGTGTAAATGTACGAAGAAAATGCCATGCAAAAGTAGCACAGTCCAGGGGTTTATAAAACATGCAATTAAACTTACGATAAATATTAATCGCAAGTCTATGGCAAATTATGTACCATATCGAGATACGATTTATTGCAAAATTAATCGTATCTCTCTATGTTACAGGCTGCAGATTTGCAAAGTCCCCATGAGTTGCTGCAAACTTGATTTGTGTTTCTTGCAACGTATATTCACTTTTCTAAGAAGTTAAGCAGGAGCCGCGGAACGTTTTGAAAGAGGGGGGGGGGGGCTGCCACAATTGGGGCTGTGTATAATACCATTTTTACACACTCCCATTGGCTTGCACGTGTTAACTGAAAAAAGTGGGTAAAAAAAAGTAGGTAACACAGCTCAAGTTTGCATAAATCTATGAGGACAACATACGTTGCAAATGAAACACAGTATGTGTTTGTATAAACCTATGAGGACATATTAACACAGATAAAGTTTGCGCACATTTATGAGGACATTGTATTGTAAGACAGCTCAAGTTTGCATAAATGTACGAGGACAACATGCGCTGCAAAAGTAACATAGTCTAGGTTTGTATAAACGTATGAGGACATATTAACTTAGATCAAGTTTGCACAATCCTCCATTTCTCTAGCATTGCTGAAACCAAAATTTGGCTTTCTACTTGATAAATTATAGGTTTCTGTCAAGGTCATGCACTGGTACGATCTTCCCCTAAAATGCCCTGGATATATTCAGTCCCATGTGGTCGCTACCATATTTCATATCCAGTACGAGCACGCGTATACATGTCAGTGTTGTAGTCAAGGCCCAAACTCTCAAGGCCAAGGCATGACCCCCTCAAGGCAAGGCCAAGGCCAAGGCCTGAAACCCCAAGACCAAGTTCAAGGCAAAGGCATTAAAAAAAACAGGCCTTAAGGCCAAGCATCAAGGCACCACAACACTGATACATGTAGGTCATGTCATCCCCATGGTCATTCATGTAGAACACTGTTGCAAGGACTATATGGAGGAAACAGTGGTAGAAGGAAAGACTGGAAATCTTGTAGGATGCCAGAGAAGCTGAGAATAGAATATTTCACTCTCCTGAACCTGTATCTTCCAAACTCAACAACCACTCGATTTTATTATGGATGAGAGAGGGGAACTAAAAGATGATATAATTGTGTTCTTCTTGAATGACAATGGGGATGAAACTTTCCAAGTAGACCACCTATGCGTGCTCGTACTGGATAAGAAATATGGCAGCGACCACATGGGACATTGTTATTATTATAAAAATTATAAATATTCTAGTTTCAGCTTCTCTGGCATCCTACAATATCTCCAGTCTTTCCTCCTACCACTTTTTCCTCCATATAGTCCTTGCAACATTATTCTACATGAATGACCATGGGGATGAAGCTCTACAAGTGGACCACCTAATGTGGGCTGGTACTGGATACGAAATATGGCAGATACAACATTGGACTGATGACATTCATGTTACTAGAGGAAGATTGTACTAGTTATGCCCGAAAATCTAGTTTGGGGGTAAATCGGTAGCCATTTTCTATTTTCAGAGCTACAAACCTAAAAGCTTTTACGTTTGATGGGGCGGTACCAAATTGAAAAGATGCCAGTGAATGATTCTAAATAGAATGTATTTCAATATTTCAATATTCACTGGCATTTCGTGCTTGTGACTCGGATATGCAAGGTGCTCTAAATTTTTGGCTGTAATTCACAAAGGCACACCGCTCAATCTTGAGAAATTCTTGCGTCTTGCTTTCTTAATGTTAATACCAGCTAATAATAAAGAGTTATGAGAAGACGGGTGGATGGATAATGGTATTGTTGTGTTCAGATAGTAATCAACATCTAAATATTTGATACCCCCTAATTAAATGCAAAAGACAAAAATTCCGCTTTTTGGTTGGCAGGTATGGAGTTTGGCCCGGCGTACATTTTTGTCAGACCCTAAGCCAAAATATTTTGTCATTTCATGCTGTTGCAAAAAGAAAATCAAGAATCATCCATTTATAGCCCACTCCTATTACTAGGTCTCTGCCAGAACATCGTTCAGGCGAGACAAAAACTGCATTAACAGACACTTTCATGATTTTGCTGATATTTTTAAAACATAATATAATAATATTTCATAATATGCTTTATGTAGTCTTCGACTACATGTATAAAGCATGCAAATGTTAGTCAGCATAAACTGAAGAAACAGGATTTTAAAATCACTCACCGATACTCGGTATTTTTATGCGAGAAGTGGAAAACGTAATCCGCATTCTCATCATCCTGATCATCAGCAATGGACAATATTCCACGATATTCCAGGAGGAAATCTCCCTTTAAAAAGGGTTTATTTGTCACAAGTCCATGTCCTAAAAGTGGAGAAGGAAAATATTTTGTTAAAGTTAAAAAAAAAGTAAAACAAAAAAAACCTTATGGCAGAGTACCATGTAATCATGGTCATACAAAGCAAAGGTGTGTGTGTGGGGGGGGGGGGGGGGGGGGGGTTACCTCCAGAAAATGCTTAAAATTGACGTTTCTTTTTATTACTGAATGTCCGCACAATCGACCACAAGTGTGGACCAAATCTTTCAATATCACATTAACAAATGCAGAAACATGCTGCTAATTTAAGGATTTTTGACAATCTTAGTGATTATATTCATTTTGAAAATTCTGCGTTTAATGATCGATAAATGATCACAATGATCAGACTTTGTGTAGATTTTTTTTCTTCTCTCTTTCTGCTTGTACAATGCTGTTATCTGTGAACCATATTTTTCAGAGCCTTGAATCAAAAGGTATTGAACCAAAATACAAAAAGTCTTCCTAAAGGTTTAACTAGCCTTGATCTCATGACTTGCACATCAAAGGACTAGTTCAATACAGCCACTACTAAACTGCATAATCTATGTGTACAGTACCTATGTCATCGTTGATAATTTTTTTTTTAAATCCCTCCTGATCTTCTCCAAGGCCGCACCACCTCTCCGCTATATGGTAGGGTGAGATGCGGCGGTTACGTCTCTGACTCTGTCAAAAGAGGATCATGAAATGCTCTACATGAACATCTAGTTATACAGTGTATGTCAACTATAAAGTAACATATCATATGTCACTCCCCCCCCCCTTTTTTTCCTCTTTAACTTAGAATTAATAAAGAACTCCAGGCCCAAATAACTGGATTCATAAAAAGGAAAAAAAAATATTCCCTACAAAATGTACAAAATGGTACACAAATCATGAAAAGATGGAAGTTATGATTCGGAAAACACTTCTTGACCAGTCAATATGAATATTCATTTGAGTGAAGTGATGATGTCATCAGGTCACACAAATCATAAAGATGAAATCAAGAAAAATAAAAAATTTGGCAAATGTAGTTGAAAATATAACCCTGAAATATGTCATAGTAGACATAATTTCCCATTTTGGGAGATTTATAGAGAGAAAACCGATTTACTTTATTTTGCATGAAAATGAGATTTTTCTCATTTGAGTGAGATTTTTCTCATTTTCTGTAATCGAATCGTGTAGGAAATTGTGATGGTATAACATCATCTCTTCACTAAAATAGATATTCATACAGTGCCAGTCACAATTTTTCTTCTACCTGTTAATCCATGGAGGGACAGAGCCTTTAGGAAATAAAAAAATAATCTTCAATCAATATTTAAATTGGCAACATGTATTTTTTCCCCTCTATTAAATGATAAAAAATAAATGAATTTAGATATAATAGCATCAAAAAGAGATTTTTTTGTGAAAAAAATTGGAACGAAAACGGCCAATGCTAACGCAGAAGTAGTGATTTATAAATTTTCTTTGCAAATTACCAATTTAAGGATCGCAGTGATTTGCTACATTCAAACTGCCCTTACTCAGGAACGCAAAATCACATTGCACTGGAAAGAGGCTCAAAATACTCAGTGTATTTTTCTCTAATTATGTTGCTAAACGCTCAGCTTTCTGGAATGTGGAGATACTGCCAAAAAGGTGACACTGCATGTACCTCTATGGGTTAAACCTGCAAAAGGCTTTATCACAACAGAATCACAGTAGGATCACTAAACCATATCTATTGAATTCAGCCCTTGCAGGTTAGGTATATAGAAGAAGAATTGTGACTTATTGTTTCCTAAAAATATGGGAAACTAAAAAAAAAATCATAAGTACCTTATTTCTTATCACATTTTCATTACTTTTTTACCCTGGAATATTTTTCTGGAACCTTTTTTATAAAATTCAGTTATTTTTTGGTCTGGAGTTCATTTTTAAAGAGTTCTTTCAAATTTCTGATTTATTCCAGCTGCCGGGAGGGGGGGGGGGGGTGGTTAAATTTTATGTACTGGGGCTATTTTTCCCCTGTTCACTGCAAATTAAATTCTTAAAACTATGCCCATCCATGTGTAAAAAGCTGTCACAAAATATAGATTCGGTCTAAATATTTGCATTAAAGTAAAAACACTTGATACACATGCATTGATTTTCCGAATAATTGAGCTAACAAAAATACCTAATTTTTGAAAAGGGTTTCCCCCTTTGATGGACTAATACAAAGCTTAAATTTGTTTGTAATTTAACAAAAAACATCCATGGAACAAGATAGAGTGGGTTTTTCAAAGAAACCAGATGATGTCTCAAAATACTCAAAGCGGTGAAGATCCAGTGAGGATATTAACAGCTTGTTACCAATCTTCCATAAATTGCATGTATCATTTAAACCCCAAGTATAGTTTATTTATTTATTTATTTATTTGTTTTATTTTAGTAGGGTTGCCTAATCAGTGATCAAGGCACTGTTTTTCACTGGGGCCCTACAACAAAAAATACACATACATGAAAAATACAAAGGTAAAGTATACATACATAAAATAGTAACATTAGGCTGCAAAATTAAATTAAACTAATGATCAGCATATTGGGAATTAACTTTAACAGAATACCAAAAATGTTTAACAAATTGTGAGATGGTTTGTGAATTCTTAACAAAATTGGGTAAACTGTTCCACATAACAGAACTAGAATGAACATAACTTGATCTTCCAATTTCAGTTTTTACCGGTAAGAGTTTAACAGAATTATTTCTTGAAGAACGTGTATTATGAGAATGAATATTAGATAACTTAGAGAACAAATTACATATATATTGTGGAGCTAGGTCATTAACAGCCTGAAAAACCATCTTACATTGGTGAAATTTCCATTGGTCGAAAATGGAGACCCACTTTAGTCTATTCAAAACTTGTGAGGTTGGGGTGCACGTTGGTACACCCAAAACCAAACGACACATTCTTTTATGTTGTTTTATAAGTATACTTTTTACATTTAAATGACAATTTGACCAAGCGTTGGAACAATACTCAAATAATGGCAATATCAAAGCATATGCTAACAATTTCAAATTGACGAACGGTAAGTATTTTTTTTGATCTACCTAGTAAAGCTATCCTTTTGTACAGTTTTGGTTGCAAAGAAACTTGTTTATCAAATTTTTACTCAAAGGCCAGTTAAAATTTAAGATAGCATGATGAAAGATATTGCGTTAAAAAACCTTGTGGAACAATCTCCCATCCAAAGTCATAAATTGTTGCAATGTCAATTCCTTCAAGTCTGATCTTGAAAAAAGGCATGATCTACTAAATTTAAATATGCTACATGACCCAGATGAGGCTTTCTCTCATGTACAGCAGTGACACTCCTGCGCATGCACCATCAATCACTAGTGTGCTCAAAGAATAAATTAGAGGAACACATTTAAGAAGTTACAAAGGGGCAAATATTGTTTAACATGTACTTTATGCCCAACAAAGGCCAAAATCAATGAAAGACTTTTAAAAAAAAAAATCCGGGGGGAGAGGGGGGGGGGGGGGGGGTGTACAGACGCTTAACAAAAATAAAGTGTGAATTTGTACTTTTCATCTCTCAAAATACCAAAAAAAAAAATTAAGTTAAAAATGGAAGTAGACTTATCCCCACAAATATCTGCTACCAGACAAACAGACAAAAGATGACAAACCCCATAGTATAATAGGACCCTTATGGTGTATGATAAAAATGAAGACCAAAGGAATGAGTTATTTGCACTGGGGATTTCAGTGATCTGTTAGCAGTTTAATGGTTCAAAATAAATACAATGAAATAGCATATGGAATCACTCACCATATTATTTTGGAATATCAGTACATGCAGGGAGAAAATCCCGATACCATATGCGTGGTGATGATAAGAAATAGATGAACAATGATACAACAGCAACAAGAATACCAGAAGTTACAAGCAAAATATCACAAAAAAATACAATCAATACCACAATCAACATGGAGAGGATGAACAGAATATACAACTGAACATCAACTCGAAGAGATGGAGAACACAGGGAGGTGCGAGATGGTGAAGACATATGAAACATAGAACAGGTATGAGAAGAGGGTGGGGAAGGAGGAGAATGAAGGGGAATATTAAATGATAAAGAATCTGATGTAGATGGAGATGATGCAGATAACGAAGAAGTAGAAAAAGAAGCCAAGGATTCTGAAGGAGAAGATGGTGGAGATGGAGGAAAAACAACAAGGGAAAGATTATATGACAAGGAATCTGATGTAGATGGAGGTGATAGAGATAAAGATGAAGAAAAAGAGGATTCTGGAGTGGGTGGAGGTGCTGTAATATTTGACCAGGAGTCCAGATGGGAAGTCTATTGGGAGAAAAGCAGGTAGAAGCCACAATCAAAATGAAAAAGCCATTGATCTGATTGGATATACAGCCCTCAAAAAAGTTTGTGGAATGATTACTGATCTATGAATGGTAAAACTTGTATTATTGGAATGCTTCATTATCGTTCGTTACAATGGTGTGCAATCTGTTCTCATTATGTAATCATGGACTGCACAGTAGACCTTAATATATATCTAGCAAAATCCATTGTTTTCTAACAAAAAAAGTCTGGTCTTTTCTCCTTTTGGTTATTGTTGTTGTTTCCTTGTATTCATGCCATGATTACTTCATTAATGTTTTAAATGAATGATTTGTGATGTTGACGGGACATGTTCCCATTATGTGCATACATGTATGAGTTATCTGAAAAATAAAGAATGACATATTACTGCATTATTTAGGGTTTGAAGTGGAAAGTTTTTTAAAAGTAAATTTAAAACTATACCAATATCTCAAACTTGTCCAAAACATAAGACCGTTTTAATGACGGGGTTCAACATTTTTCCGCACACATTCAGTCCATTTTGCAAATAAATATACACAATGTGTGGACTTTCCTGCATCAGCATCAACATCATTCAAACTCAGTCCATCCTATGCAATTGCCAACAAAGTCCCTCAAACCAAGAAAAAATTGAAACTTTTGTCAGAAAACAATATTTAGCATTTTAATTTTTACATTCCCTATATTATATATCTAGGGGTTCTGCATAATCCGTGATTCCACAATCAGAACAGATGGCATATCATTATCAAAAGGAAATGAATCTTTCCATTTATATACCACTAAACAGTTTCCGTAACAAAAAAGATATCCCCTCAAAGTCGAGTTACGGAACTTTTTGGAGGGGTTCAAAATGAACCCTCTCTATGTAAACAAAATCTGATGAAAAATATATTAACAATACGTGTGTAGAACTTAATTAGCAATAGCAGTTGATATCATGCAGCAAAATTAATGCCTAAATAATTGTTCTTTAATTCATACTTTTAGGTGTACAATTTCTTTACCGGGAATGGCTGAAATACTTCTATAGAGAAGTATTTGTTCTTTTTTTTGTTCTTGTTTTTGTTGTTTTGTTGTCTTTATTTTGTATATTATGTCACTGGGTGTCATTGGGTGTCCGGACGGGTTGGGTATCCGGACAAAACGGCAATTTCAAGAAATTTGGAAGCAAGATTTCATAATTTGTTTGAATGTAATGTAAGACAATATTATAAATCACAAATGCTCATAATTATTTTAGTTATTTGATCCATAGTTTTTGTGAAATTCAAAGGCAGAAGGAGGCGATTTTATTTGTGTTAAGTCTCCGGACACCGCACCCCCATCTATACATGTACATAAAAAAGACTCTAGTTTTCATTATCAATATAATTTGATTTGATTTCAATGGGGGGGGGGCAACATACCCCAGCCCTCCCCCAAATGTTCCGCCGCCACTGTTTAATACATTTCTCATGCAAATATTCATAAAAATCTTTGAATTTTTGCATGGCTCAACATTTCCCATGCATGGTCAGTACACCTCAAGGCTCCACACTTTGTTAATGCATACATTCATACACATTGCAAACTATAAGTTCAGTGCACTAGTACATCTCCACACCAGAGTCCCCAGAAAAAGATGTATGAATCAGAAATAGACTAGGTCTAACTTTACTCACCTTGGCCCCAAATAACATCTGGCCTCGAGCCTTCCCAAACACTGAATTCAATGAACTGGTTTAATTTCTCCAAATCAACCAGACGATCAACAAATATAAAAAAGACCTGTCCCAATCTTCTAGTTCTGATTAAATGATTGAACTGAAAACTAAAGATTAAAATAAAATTATAATTAAATAAACTGGTCGTAATTATCACCCCTTTTGGTCCATAAAGTGATACCGGCATCGTTCCAATATTAGGGCCAAATCGTGAAATAAGCCACCGTTCTAGTCTAGTCCCGCGCGCACGATCAGTCATCGACGACACGGTCAAGTCTCGCGCTTCTAATACAACGCGCCAGCTAGCTGCGCTGCATTTTTGCAAGCTCGCGCGCGCTAGCTCACAACGATCGATCCCGAGGATCTGTGTGTCCGCAGGGGGCGCTCTTAACATTTCAAGACACACACGACGATATACCAACGGGAGTGTTAAGTGTGTCGATTCTTTTCTTTTCGAACATCCGAGGACAGGCCTTATTTAAGGTCAGATGCGTCCTCGGACGTAGAATATCCTTTTGCACGTCTATTACTCCCGAGGACAGCATGTTACGTCCTCGGAAGTAAATTTCGTCCTCGGACAAAAGGTGTGTTTTCTTGCAGTTGGTCTCGGACGATCGATAATGCGCACGCACACGCACACACACACACACACACACACACACACGAACAAACAACAAACACACACATACCCAAACACATGTACATAAATTTATACATGCATACATACAAGCACGCACATGCCAAATTTGACAACCATAAAGTAAAAAAATTGGACATACTTCGAAATACTGACAGCTGCAAACTGTAGTGTTTTATTATAATGAACTCCGAAATAAGACGACACACTTTCACGTAGTAACATACAGATTGAGTATTTCGTCAGGAAGATGCGAACTCTTTATTTTGAGTCCCATCACTTAAAAAATGATGAATACTGGTCAGGGGCGTCGCTAGACCTTTTTTAGTGGGGGGCGGGGGGGGGGGGGGGTGTAGAGGCCAACGATTACCGACAAAAACTAGCCCCCAATTACCGACAAAATTTAATGTCCCGATAATTACATATTTAACCCTATATACCCGGGGCCGAAGGCTAAATGGTTTTTCCTACGGACTATCTATAGTACTTGCGTATGCGCAAATGGTCATTTTCCTCGACGACATAAATATACGAATTATTTCGTCAACTTAGTCAACATCATAGCTATATATTTTAATGCAGGCGCGGAGCTAGGATCTCATTTTAAGGAAGTGCGGTAGTGAGCAGGCGAATCACTCAAAGAGCGCGCGAAGCGCGCTCATTAGGGAGTGTGGGTGATAGACCTACTGCGCGAAGCGCGGAAGCTTAGACGTTTGCTTAAATTATTAGGAAAAGAAAAAGATTTATTGTACAGTTCTCGACTGTTAACCCTTGTCTGAATGAATTCCCCCCCCCCCCTCCTGTGCAAAGCGCGAAAGCTTTGGCGTTTCATTAAATTATTATAAAAAGAAGACGATTTGCTGTACCGTTCTCGACTGTTAATCCTTGTCTGAATTCCCCGGCCCTCCCTCCCGCGCGGAAGTTGTGGCGTTTCATTAAATTATTAGAGTAGACAATTCGTTGAACCGTGCTCGGCTCTTAAAGGAGCTACACAAATAAAATTCACTAACAACTCATAATGAGAACAAATTACATATGGATGGAAAGTTTTTCTCTTGAAAAACACGAACAATTTGCTGAGAAATCTAATAGATATCATGGAAAGGCGTAAAATGCAAATATTCAAGACCCCCCTTAGACCCTTAGACAAGCGTAGCGAGCTCTGAATTGTGGCCTCACACACTGGACGAACAGCTCAGAGCCGTGTAGCAGTATGCAGCTAGCCAGCCGTGTTCCGTATGTGACGTCACAAATATTGACGCTCTACAAAGGACCGCTAAAGGCAGAACATCTGGATCTCAAAACTAACATTTTTGAGGGTTGATTACTGCGGGCCCCAAACATATTTTGAAGTGAAGAGTTGTTGTATTTGATCGGCAAGGCTTCCCCTTCGCAATGATATGAGTTTTGCATCAATTAAAAACAGTTTTGATTCTTCGTGTGGCTACTTTAATCCTTGTATGAATTCAGTTTCTCCCTCTCTCTCCTGCGCGAAGCGCGGAAGCTTCGACATTTCATTAAATTATTAGAGAAAGTAGACGATTTGTTAAACCATGCTCGACTCTTAATCTTTATCTGACTTTGGTTTACCCCTCCCGCGCAAAGCGCGGAAGTTTTGACGTTTCATTAAATTATTAGAGAAAGAAGACGATTTATGGTACAGTTCTCGACTGTTAACCCTTGTCTGAATGAATTCCCCCCCCCCCCTCCTGCGCGAAGCGCGAAAGCTTTGGCGTTTCATTAAATTATTATAAAAAGAAGACGATTTGCTGTACCGTTCTCGACTGTTAATTCTTGTCTTAATTCAGTCCCCCCCCCCCCTCCCCTGGCCCTCCCTCCCGCGCGGAAATTTTAGCGTTTCATTAAATTATTAGAGAGAGTAGACAATTCGTTGAACCGTGCTCGGCTCTTAAAAGAGCTACACAAATAAAATAAACTAACAAATCCTAGTGAGAACAAATTACATATGGATGGAAAGTTTTTCTCTTGAAAAACACGAACAAATGCTGAGAAATCATATAGATATCATGGAAAGGCGTAAAATGCAAATTTTCAAGACCCTCCTTAGACCCTTAGACAAGCGTAGCGAGCTCTGAATTGTGACCTCACACACTGGACGAACAGCTCAGTGCCGTGTAGCAGTATGCAGCTAGCCAGCCGTGTCCCGTATGTGACGTCACAAATATTGACGCTCTACAAAGGACCGCTAAAGGCAGAACATCTGGATCATAAAACTAACATTTTTGAGAGTTGATTACTGCGGGCCCCAAACATATGTTGAAGTGAAGAGTTGTTGTATTTGATCGGCAAGGCTTCCCCTTCGCAATGATATGAGTGTTGCATCAATTAAAAACAGTTTTGATTCTTCGTGTGGCTACTTTAATCCTTGTATGAATTCAGTTTCTTCCTCTCTCTCCTGCGCGAAGCGCGGAAGCTTTGACATTTCATTAAATTATTAGAGAAAGTAGACGATTTGTTAAACCATGCTCGACTCTTAATCTTTGTCTGAATTCGGTTTACCCCTCCCGCGCAAAGCGCGGAAGTTTTGACGTTTTATTAAATTATTAGAGAAAGAAGACGATTCGTTGCACCTTTTTCGACTCTTAATAAGCCCTATTTAGCTGAATTCAGTTTTCCCCCTCTCGCGCAAAGCGCGGAAGCCTTGACGTTTCCTTAAATTATTAGAGAAAGCAGACGATTCGAGTGTACTGTTCTCGACTCTTAATCCTTGTCTAAATTCAGTTTCCCCCTTCCCACGCAAAAGCTTAGACGTTTGATTTAATTATTATAGAAAGAAGACGATTCGTTGTCCGTTTTCGACTCTTATTAAGCCCTATTTATCTGAATTCAATTTAATTCAATTCATTCAATATAAACAACAAATTAATTCATTCATAGACCTACACAAACATCACATGCATTGCAGCCCTTAAATATCATCCCCTCGTCCCTTAAGTTTTAGGTGTGAACAAATGACAACCACGTGCATAAAATATATCATACTACGTCAAATCATTATATTCGATCCAACTTCGATCTTGTTACTGACTTACATGATTATAATACAAGAAATAGCCGATTCAACTTTAACTTACCAGAAAGAGTAGATAGTATTGGAAATTCGTTTTATGCCATAAAACATTGGATTTCCCTTCCCAATGGTGTAAAGGGAATAGAAAACTATGCTCATTTTAAGAGGAAATTAAAGGAATACCTAATGCTTGACAGTCATATAAGAGAAGTAAAGGACATGTTATATGATTGAAATTTGTATTCTTCTGCCGGTTCATACTTTTTCATTTTGTATATACTTATGTTTTCGTACGTTATAGAAATTCTACAAATTCATCATTATTTTCCTCTTCTTCCTCCGCCTCTTTTTCTTCTTCTCCTTCTTCCTTTTCTTCTTGTACTTATTATCATTTCTATCATCAGTTTAATGTTGTTATTATTATTATCTTTAATAAGTAATTCTTTTATTTTTCTTATCTGTCTGTAAATAATTATTACTATTTTAAGTTATTAATTGTATACATGTCTGTAAGGGACCCCACTGGAAATAAGCTCTCGAGCTTTCGTGGGTTATCCTGTTCAAGCTTACTTATTTCTGATCTGTTATTATTGTATATTGTTGTATGTTGAAAGCTTGTCGAATAAAAATCAATCAATTTATCACTCTCAATCAGATGCGTTCACAGTTTTCACACCTCTTAAAAAATGTTTCTGGAATTCATATATTGATACATGAACTGTGTTTATTAATTAAATCTAATGAATTCTTTAATTTACTCAGCCAAATCCTTTCTCAAATATAAAAATAATAAGAATGTGTACAGGCTTAACTTGAAATAACTGAAGAGACAAACGGCCACTGTAAGTCTTGAACACTCCAGGTCTGGAACTTCAGTCTTCATCTACCCCCCCCCCCCCCCCCAACACTCCGGGGTCGGAGGGACCACATGCGCGTTCCTAAAATCTCCAGGAAAGGGGTACTTTTTCGCGCGACAAAATCCGGCCCGAGAATTGCAAAAAAAGGGGGTGTATTGCACTTTTCACCCGGATATTTTCTTTAAATAGGGGGTGTTTTTTTTTCTCTCTCTCTTTGGACTCCTGAGAAATGTAAAAAGGGGATTATAAAATATCTTGAATATCACAGAAAAATTGATCAAATTCCGGGATCAAATTCCTGAAATTCCTGCTAGCTTTGAAAGCTCATTCAGGATTATTTCATTTTGAAAAGTAAAAACGTTGGCCCCCCAGTCCCCCTCGACCGACTAGAGCTCACCTGAAATTGGGGGGGGGGGGGGGGGGGGGGGTAGTACATTTAGCATTGTTCCGGATTTTTTTTTTTTTTTTTTTTTTTTTTTTAGGGGGGGGGGGGGGGTCTCCAAGGCAGGAAAAGCCAGCGAAAAGCCGGCGAAAGGGGAATTCAGAAACGTTGGCAGTCATGAGATAGGGGGGGGGGGTGCTTTCAAAGGGAGGGAATGAGCATACGCGCACCCTAAATAACACTAATTGGGGGGGGGGGAGCCGGGCATCTACTGTACATGATTGCACTTGCTTTTTCGCGCACGTCGCGCAACTATTCTTAATGATCGTGACATACTGTATACGTGTTTATACAGTTATACATACATACAAAAACAACTCATTTCTCATGCATTATGCTGAAATTGAAACAATCACATTTTTTTTTCTTCTTCTTCCTTTTTTTTCCTCTTTTTTTGTTATCTCAGGGGGGGGGGGATATTTGTACAGGCCATCCCCCCCTCCTTCAAGCGAGGGGAATGCATCCCCCCCCCATCCCCCCGGGATTTACGCCCCTGTTTATTACCATGATATATGATTTATACGCACTGTAATACAGACAGACAGGCGTCCCATGCACACTATATACGACAAAGGGAAACCCCGCTAATACTCCCTATACGCACACTGCAAGGTATTGGGTCTCTCAACTTATATCCAAGAACGGATGTGATTGTATAGGTATTTGAGGACACGCTGCATACGGAGTATATAACCAAACGCCTTCTAGTATTTCTTTTGATGTTCATGCATTCCATGTGTATGTTTGCAAATGATTTCTACAAAGGAATTGTCAACATTTCTTGTAGTGTTCCATCCACATTTTTGTAGAGTTGCAAGTTTTGATTCCTTGTTTTGAGTTTTTTGTTTCAAATGACTTCACTCGAATCGAGGGGAATATAGTGTTTGTCCTTGAATGTTTAACACGTGAAAAAGGTAAGTATGAGTATTTCTGTTATCATAAATATGGTGTTTTTGCTCGTAACAAGCGTTGCTATGTGCGGAATGTGACGGTGGTGATTGATGATACCGTAGGCCAATCTTTGTGTGGACATATCGATACCGCTTTCAGGAAATACCTCATTGATATTGCATAGGCTAGACAGTTATAAAGTTCTGTATAGTTTGTGCATCGTCATCAACATCATCACCCCCCCCCCCACATGTTAACCGCAACCTTTTTAAACCTGATCAAATATGGGACATGCACGGACAGCCCCCAGGGTGTCATAAATCATTAAATGTTAATAAGTTATACGACAAAATAACTTATCGGTTTCCTTACGAAAAATTATATATTTACTCAGGCCTGAACTGAGTGGCAAAATAATTGTTGTGTTAAGAAGATGTTACTAGGAATTTTTTATTTTCCTACTGGAAATAACGAAGGGGAGCAAATAAAATGTTTAATGGATTTAAGTGAGTTGGTGTATAAAAACAATCCAGAAGGGAACCCAGTAGTTCTTGGAGGTGATTTTAATGTTATTAGAGACAGGAACTTAGATTATTTTGGACAAGTTTCAAAGAAGCAATCAAAATTCAGTAGCAAATTAGAGGAATTCATGGATGAATTTGAAATTAAGAGATGTATAGAGAAATAAAAATAAAGATAAAAAACAATATACATATAGAAAAGGGAATCCATTTATGCAAAGCCGTTTGGATTATTTCATTATATCAGAGAATTTAGAACAGATAACATCTAAATGTGACATTATTCCCTCCTTAGCACCTGACCATTCAGCTGTTAATTTGGTTTTGTATGATAAAACGTCTGGAAAAATGCAGGGTAAAAGACGTTATTGGAAGTTCAATAATAGCTTGGTAAATGATAGAGACTATGTTTTAAAGATGAAGGAAGAAATACAGACTTTAAAGAACAAAATGTTATCTGAGATAAAAGACAAGAGAGTATTATGGGACCATATATCAAATCGACCTCTAAAGTTATACGCTCAGATATCGACCTCGAAAACCTTTGATAGTTATGTCACGTTAGCGATATTGTGAATGATCGAGCTGACATTTTAATGACTTATATTTCTCCCTGGAGTGAGAAGTTTTTTACATTTTATCTTTTTGGATTTTTCTAATACTCGAACTTTTAAATGAAAAATGCTTTTTGTATTTCTAATTTGTTTTTTTGTATACTGCTTGTATGCCTGGAAGCACTGTAAATTCAATTATTAATGATCAATCGTTTGTGGAATTCTTAAGCCCGAGAAATGGAGAAAATTATTTTTATGGACCCTCTCATGGATCTTATACATGCAATGAATTCAATGACCTCGTTAATGATTCGAATCATGGCTTATTTTCCATCTTACATATCAACTGCCGAAGTTTAAGTAAAAATTATGATAACATTAGTACTTTTCTTAGTTCCTTAACAGTTCAATTCACAGCTATTGCTTTGACTGAGATATGGATTAAGGAGTACAATTCCTATTATGATCTTCATAACTATACTCTTGTACTAGGGTCGACAGAATAAAAAAGGTGGTGGAATTGGTTTTTATGTAAGAAATGATGTGAAATTTAATCGTAGACTTGATCTTGATATAAATACTCCATATATTGAATCGCTTTTTATTGAAGTTGTTACTGCTAATAAAAGTGCAATTCTCGGAGTTGTTTATAGACCTCCTGACCAACCTATACAAAGTTTTCTTGAGTCGGTTGAAAATGTTATTACTGCTGTAAACACTGAAAATAGAATATTTTACATGATTGGGGATTATAATATCAACCTATTTAAAGTAAATTGTCAATCTCATGTTAAAGATTTTAGTGAAATGTTTATGGCAGTTGGTATGTACCCTCTAGTTCATGGTCCAACGCGTGTTGTAAATAACTCAATCTCTCTCATTGACAATATCTTCACAAACAACCTTGAAAATTGTTCATCTGGCACAATCTTAACAGACATTAGTGATCATTTCCCAATATTATGCATTTATTCTCAAAGCACTCATACCGTAACAGAAACGTGTATTACAATGAAAAGACAATTTAGTGCAAAAAATATAAATACTTTTATTACGAATATCGGGAATACGCATTGGATTCTGAGAGAAAACGATGCTAATTCAAGTTATGATTGTTTTCTAAAACAATTTCAACATGTATATGAAATATGTTTCCCAATGAAATGTCAATCTAAGAAGAAAAAACGATTTGATAAACCTTGGTTCAATGATGAACTAAGACAGCTGAACAAAAAGAAAAGCTTATACTACAAGAAATATTTGAATAATCGTACTGCGTATAGACTTGATGCATACAAAAAGTGTAGAAATAAGTTAACAAATAGAATTAAATATGTAAAATATAAGTATTTCAAACAAAGTTTTGTAGATGCTAAAGGTTATACTAAAAAAACATGAAAAATTATAAATGGTCTATTAGGCACAAAGTCCAAGAAAAATGAAATTCCGAGTACTTTACAATATAATGATGAAACCATTGATAATGATACAGATATATGTGAATCTTTTAACGAATACTTTATCAATATAGGTCCAAAATTAACATCAACTCTTGATATACCTACTGGTGATTTTAAACAGTATCTCAAGAAAAATGAATCTACTGCTTTTCTTTTTTACTCCAGTCACTCCAAGAGAAATAATAAACATTGTAGATAAATTAAAGAGTAATAAATGTAGTGGTTTTGACAGTGTTGATGTTTAGATGGTTAGAAGAGTCATAGATTTGATCTGTTATCCATTATGTGCAATATTCAATTGCTCAAAAATTGCTCAAATTATTCCTATATTTAAAAGTGGTACTAAAACTGAAATGTTCAATAATAGACCTATATCACTACTTCCAGTATTCTCTAAGATATTAGAAAGAGCTGTGTATAGTCGCTTATATTCCTTTTTGAATCTGCATAATATTTTGAATAATTCACAATTTGGTTTTCGAACAGGCCACTCCACATCCTCTGCTTTAGCTGATTTTACATGCCAAGTTTCTCAAGTTTTTGATAAATCTGAAGTCATGATGGGATTGTTTTTAGACCTCAGTAAAGCCTTTGATACGCTAGATCATAATATTATACTTGCAAAATTGTTCATTTACGGAATACGTGGTGTGTTATTAAATTGGTTTAAGAGTTATTTATCAAACAGAAAACAATTTGTCAAAATTAAAGGTAATACTTCGTCTATACAAACAGTTGTATGTGGAGTGCCACAAGGCTCTATTTTACGCCCGCTTTTATTTATTCTTTCTATTAATGACATGTGATATATCGGACAAATTAAAATATATCTTATTTGCAGACGATACCAGTGTGTTTATGTCTCATAAAAATATTCAAAGTTTACAATAGGACTTTGGTAATGAAATTAACAAGCTATTACATTGGCTTTATTTGAATAAATTAATTTTTGAATGTTAATAAAACTAACTACATGGTATTTACAAAACAAAAAATAGATTTTAATGAGGTTGATCTTCAGGTGAATAATCATGAATTCCAACGTGTATCTGTAAACAAATTCCTCGGAATAGAAATTGATTCTAAACTTACATGGAATGAACACACTGGTGCTGTTTGCAACAAGATCTCAAAAAATACTGGCATTCTAAACAAACTTAGATTTCTACCAAAATGTGTTTTAAGAATGTTATATAATACTTTAATTATTCCTCATTTACATTACTGTTCTGAAGTATGGGCCATGACAAGCCAAACCAATCTGAATAGGATACTCAAAATGCAAAAGAAAGCCATCCGGGTAATTTCAAATTCACACTACAGAGCTCATTCGAAACCTATATTTTATAAATTATAGCTTCTCAATGTATTTGATATCTTTGAATATCATATTGCAGTCTGTATGTACTTGTCTCGATATGAATCTTTACCATGTGCACTTATAAAGTATTTTAATTTGAATTCGACTTTTCATGATTATGAAACTAGAAATGCATCTAATTTTCACTTACCACAAATTAAAACAACTTTAATGAAAAAGTCAATATCTTTCGATGGTCCAAAAATTTGGAATTCCATTCCAATAAATATAAAAATTGCAAAAGTCTTCAAACCTTTAAACGAAAATATGAAATGTATTTAATTGAATTCTACGTGCTATAACTCACCAGGCTCTTTACCCCCCCTTGTTTTCCCTCTTTTTGTCATGCTTCCAATCGCACAACATTTAATTTGCCTTTTATTTATATTATACTGAGGGATGGGCTCTAGCATAAGGACCATACTCCTTTTTAGCTCATCCCTTCACTCCCATTATGTTATGTTATTTTGTTGTTGTTGAATGTATGATATTTTATGTGTGATTATTCCGTATTTAATTGTATATGTTCTTGTATTTTTAATGATGAGTGTAAATAAACGAACTTGAACTTGATATCAAAATTGAAATACGCAGGTTTACAACTAAATTTTCCAAAAAAAGGGCAAGGGAAAGGAAGGAAAAAAATAGAAAAGTTAGAAAAAGAAATTGAAGACTTGGAAGAGAATTTACTATCAATCAATAATGTACGTTATAAAGATATCCTTGAACAATTGAAAATTAAGAAACAACAACTAAGAGTATTTTATGACTATATTAATGAAGGTTTGAAAATACGATCAAGGGCCTCATGGTATGAATGTGGAGAGAAGAATACAGCATTCTTTAAACAGCTCATGGAAGCAAATAGAAAGAAAAGTGTAATGCAGAAATTAAACGTAAACGTAAAGATTGTTACTGAGGAAAAAGAAATTGTCGAGGAAATAAAACAGTTTTACAACTGACTGTTGTATACAAAAATAGAAGTTGTACTAGATGGATGTTTAGATATTTTCCCTAGTAACTTGCCTAAATTGAACGAGACCTTAAGGGGTTTATGTGAAGAAAAGATAGTAGAAAGGGAATGTATAGAAATATTAAAAAATATGAAATTAAATAAATCACCAGGAAATGATGGCTTAAGTGTAGAGTTTTATGTTTAATTTTGGCCGGTAATTAGAGATCTAGTCCTTGCATCTTTTAATGAAGCTTTTAAACATGGAGAACTATCAGCCTCTCAGAGACAAGCAATTATCACCTTGATACATAAAAAAGACAAAGATTCAGACTTTATTAAGAATTACAGACCGATTTCTCTTTTAAATGTGGATTATAAAATTTTAACAAAAATACTTTCAAAGAGATTGCAAGAAATTTTACCTGATATTGTAGATTCTGATCAACTTGGCTATGTTAAAAATAGAAACATTGGAGAAGCCATAAGAATAATAGATGACATGATTTTTCATACTTCTTTTTATAGGGAAAATGCTGTTTTGATGGCCTTAGATTTTGAAAAGGCATTTGACTCCGTTTCTTATTATTTTCTATACAAAGTCTTAAATTCATTTGGTTTTGGACCATTGTTTTATAAATGGGTGAATATACTTTATACTTATACTGAAAGTTGTGTTATGAATAAATACACATCAACAGGTTATTTTAAGGTTGAAAGAGGAATTAAACAAGGAGACCCATTATCTCCATACTTATTTATGCTATGCATTGACATTTTAGCTCATATGATTAGAAATAATAAATTGGTAAAAGGATTTTTTTTTGGAAATACAGAAAGAAAGCAAGTATTGTATGCTGATGATATAACACTCTTCATCAAAGATATGAGTTTCAGTTAAGGAAATAGAACATGTTTTAGAAGGTTTTTATAAAATATCAGGATTAAAGTTAAACAAAGATAAGACATATATTCTGCCCCTGGGCCCACAGGTGTCTAATCATACATTTCCGTTTGGGAAGCTTGTAGATGCTGTTAAAATATTAGGTGTTTATTTTTCAGTACATGTAGATATCAAGGAAAAAATAATTTATAAGGAAATATTAAGCAAAATTTAAAACTACTCAAGTGGTGGAAACAGCGTGACTTAACTTTAATGGGTAAAATTCAATTGATGAACGTATATGGATATTTTAAATTGACATATGTAACATCACTAATGCCAGTTCCAGAGTGGGTATACAAAGAAATGGAAGTAATATGTTTTGATTTCTTGTGGAGAGGTAAAGATACAATTATAAGAAGTACAATGATTGTAGACTATTAGTAGGGTGGGCTCAAAATGATGAATTTTGGGTTGTTTGTAAAAGCACAAAGAATAATGTGGAGAAAAAGGCTTGTAACAGGAACTCATGATATCAAATGGAAACAATACTTTAAACATTTAATGAGACCGATAGGAGGTAATTTAATATTTTATTGCAATTATTGGAGAGATACAGTGAAACTCATGTTACCTTCCTTTTATCAGAATCTTCTGAAAGCATGGATAGATATGAAAGAATATGTTAAAACAGAAGAGAGATACAGAGGGAATTAAATATTGTATAATAATAATTTTATTCAACTAGAAGGTCGAACCTTATGTGAGGAAACTTTGTTTAACACAAATATATATCGACTTCATCACATTTGTGATGAGAATGGAGAATTGAAACCTAAAGCTCAATTTATAATGTTAGGTTTGAGCAGAGTGGAAATTGATAAAGTAAACAAAATTCATAAAGTAGCTCCTCATGAATGGAAACAAAATGTTCAACCTTTAAGAAAGTCAATTCACACTGGCTTTAGTTTAGAATTCATTGTTTCAAAGAAAGTGTTACATTTGAAGATTTAACTGCAAAAATGGTATATAAGAGTCAAATTAAAAAGAATGTAGAAACAAACTCGGCAGACGGCAATTTAATGTCACTTTATAATATTTCAAGAAAAGAAGTAGAAAATATTTTTGTTCAACCAAGGATGTGTACCTTAGATAGTAAACTGCGATAATTTTTATATACAAATCATCATTTACATAGATTCAGGTTCCATGAAAATGGGTTGTGCTCATTTTGCAACATTTTTGAAGAAACTTATCAACATGTATTCTTTGGATGTAATAATATAAAGGAAGTCTGGGGGAAATGTGCAGATAGACTTAATTTACCAATTCTGAAGAAATTATCCTGGAAAGAAATTCATATAGGAATAGATGACACTACTTTTAAAACAGATCAATTACTGAACCATATTTTGAGTTTGATTAAATATATGATTTTCCACAAAAGAGAGAAGGGAAACCCTCCAAAAGCAAAAAATACAGAATATAGATTATTGGAAAATAGAAATGAAGAGAAAAACTTTCATTGGAAAGAGACACACTTTCAATTCATTTAAGGAAATGGGAAGCTTTGGAAAGTTTAGAATACATGTTTTCTGTTTTTAATTTTCTCAATATACAACTTCCAGACCCTCCTCTCTTCTCTACATTTGCTTTAATTAATTTTTTTCTCTTCTCTTCTTTTCTTTTTCTTTTTCTT
Organism: Strongylocentrotus droebachiensis; assembly: GCA_035222895.1. NCBI lineage: Eukaryota > Metazoa > Echinodermata > Echinoidea > Camarodonta > Strongylocentrotidae > Strongylocentrotus > Strongylocentrotus droebachiensis. Next base: position 8,893 of record JAVYIG010015170.1, on the reverse strand, counting down.
TTGTTTGTTTGTTCGTTCTATGTTGGTGTGTGTTTTGTATACTGTTGTATTTGTTATGTGTTTAAATGTTGTGTGGGGCGGGGGGAAGTAGGTGTTTTCTAGCTCTTTCTCTTTTTATATATATAATTTGTTTGTCTCTAAAAGAAATTCAAGAGGAAAACAGAATATTGTGGAAAAGAAATAATTTGAGATTTATAATCAAACTGGTCGAGAAAATAGTACAAACTTTATTTGCGATTTTTTTTGTTGGTGAAAATATAATTTTGTTTATGTGAATATTTTTCATCTGTAAATGTGTAACTTTAGTTGGAACCTTGTATGTAAATATAAAAGTTCATTTGCAAATTTATTAAGACCTATGTTAAAATTATTTTGTTAGTTTGTTTACAATGATATAAATCATGTACAATTTTTCTTTATGAGATAAATGAATAAAAACCTATGAAAACAAAAAAGTAACAAAGAAAATCTGTCGCGAGACAAACGAATGTCTCTGCGCATGCGTTTAAACATTGACACCGCGTCGTGTGACAATCTAAAGCGCCAGCAAGAGAAGGCCCAACGTGGATTCAACGACGAGCATAACAGCGACGTCACTCGTAGTCGAGGTCGTTCGGTGTCAGAATCTAAGGCTCGCTAATAATAGAAATACAACACATAAACCTGCATATAATAGTAAGAAGTTAATAATAAAACAATTGGAACATGCAGTAGTGAAATTGATATGATAATAACAAATAATAATAATAGTAATGATGATGATAAGAATAATAATAAGAAACAAACATTATTATTATCATCATCATCATCAGTAGTAGTAGCAGCAGCAGCAGGATAGTAATTGCTGTCTTGGTAGTAGCAGTAGTAAATTAATGTTGGGCATGAAGCTTACAGTCATCAATTGTTTTTGCACCTATTTTACAAATATGATGATAATAATAATAATAATAATAATAATAATAATAATAATAATAATATGTCTTGTTTACCCAGGGTAGCCTCATCAGTATTCATCTGTTCTCCCTGATATAAATTTTGTTTCTCTTCCACCGTTCTACGTGTAATATAAACAAAATCACACGGTAAATCATTTTAGAGATTATCATCTAGTTATCATTTTTATTTAAAATGTTATTTATTGTCTTACCTATAGATGATCCGAGGGATACTTATAGCCTCCTTGATGGTGATCATCCACGGGATGGTAGAAGCTGGCAATGTCTGCCTTTCATACGGGAATGGTCATTGCAGACAACCTCCACCCGTATTCGGACTTCCAAAACCATCATTTTGTGAAGGTAGGTTTATAATATTTTACATTTAAAGGGAAATTCGACCGTTATATCAAGTTGGAATCTGAAAAATGAGAGAAACAGATTACCACAATTGTGTTGAAATTTGTTTGAATGAGAAAGCTCTGTATATGTAGTGATAATCTTAATGTTTAACGCTCACTCAACAAGTTGGCGACCTCCATTATTCAAAGTTCCAGAACAAGCAGTTTCTAACGGTATGTCTTTCATCTGCGTTTTAAAACTTTGGTAATATTGCATGAGTTGAGGGTAAACTCAACCGTTATCATGAAGTTGTAGCAGAAAAACGCGGGAAACAGGTTTCTACAAATTTGATAAAATATTGCCAAAAATTATTATAATCATAAACTTAAAGTGACTCAGTAACATTGTTGAAGGTTGATGAACAAAATGCATAATTTTGTGAATAAAATGTTACTTGTTATATTCCTTCTACTACTGTACTAACCCTCTGACATCCAGAAAATCCAGAAAAAAATCTCGAACCACAAAGATATCTATGGTTTATACAAAACCCTCAGAACAACGGAAGGTGGAGCAGAATTTATATGCTTGTTAATTATATATTTTAGATTATTTCACCATTATCCTACTAAATCAAGGATTTGGCCAACACAGAACGTATGATTTGTCAAATTTACATCATGATATGAAAATTTAATGGCAGAGAAACTGTCCTACCAACCCCTACCAATGCCTTATCCGCCTCCGTACACACACGAACACACGCACACAATCATAGTTTAAAAAAGAGTTGCACATTCCATTCCTGTTGATTTATGTTCTTGTGTTTCACGGCGACAACAAGATCAAAGGAATACAATGTGTGCAGTCCCATTACATAGTATGCAAATATAATTAGCATGGAATGTAAATATGACTTTGTCCCCGTGTTTGCCTTCTACGTATGCAGTTATTGACCCGTGCCTTGCTTTGCCCTGCTTCAACGGTGGAATATGTCAGTCAACCCGCCTTGACTTCACATGTACCTGTATCAATGGATGGGCAGGGCCGACGTGTGAAGAAGGAAATGATCACATCCCCATTATATGTAATTGAAGGTTTATTAGCGAAAATAATTTGTCAACCGAGCCGAATAGAGGTAGAAAGATTGTTGCAGAAACAAATTCACCTTTTCATTCTTTTAATCATCATTCTAAAAATCAACATGAAAAGATAAATGAGGCAGAAAGGGAAATACACTACACTACAGATAAGTTTTTCAGTTATTCAAGAGAAGGCTTAATTATGGTAAAGGTTAGCATAGCTGTTGATGTTTATCAGTCTATTGTATGCTACTTTTGAAGAAAATATCAAACAAGAAATGTCCCCTGAAAAGGTTTGCTCTACGACACCCCCTAAAGGCGTATCTGTTGTAATAACTTCTGTAAATCAAACGTGCATTATATTGTATATCCTTTCATACCTCCGCAACAATTCTTTTTAGAACATATCACATAGAATGTACATCCTGTACACACAAACAAATGATATCAGATATTTCTTGCAAAAGTGAGATATTCGTCTGTTTGACCGCCTTTTCCTATATTTTGATGATGATAGATGATAGAGATTATATAACGACTTGCGGGAGGGACTCGTTTTTTTGATAGTCCGTTTTCCCAAACCCATTTTTTTTTCAGGGAGTTCATAAATCCAAAACTGAAATAGGGTTCATGTTTCTGAATGTTTGTTGCATAATCCGAAGTTTCATATATTCACAGGTTCATAATTCATAAAGTGAAACAGGGTTCATTATTCAGAAAGCGTGACCCCCCTAAGGGTTGTGTCATTTTTTCGAATTAAGAACCTATAGAAACATGAGCCTTCAGAGTAACGCATCTTTCGGAATTAATTCAGATCCTTCGGAAATAGGTCCTTTAAAAAAAAAAAAAAAGATTCGGGCTAACTCGGACGCGGGGACAACTCGGCCCCGCTGCAAAATCGGTCATGTTTTCCTTCTTTCTACCCCATCCCTAATCCTAACCCTAATCCCTACCCCTTTCTGTACCCCTAACCTGCAAAACTGACTGTTTTTGCAGCGGGGCCGAGTTGGCCCGACTCCTTAAGAAATAACCGGATTTTACTATTACATTGATTAGAACGCACATGTCCTAACGTCACAATGGAAACTGTATTCGGACAGGCCAGACTTCCGATGACTGAAGTTGGAATCGTTATTGACTCGGAAGAACTGTGCCCAGAGGAAGATTCTGAAGGTAGGGTAATGTGTAGTGGCATATTTTCAACATTTCCAGGGAGTGGGGTAGGGCGACTATTATAATGGACTTTCCATTCATGATTTCTTCAAAAATGTATTGTTACAGTAACAGAATACCGAAAACCATCTCTAAACCTTTTTATCTGACATTGAAAGGTAATCTATTTCAAGATTCACTGACCACAACAAAATAATGAAAGTTCTTTTTCATGTGGAGTAGTGAAGAAGTTATGCACTATAAATCACAATAGTCTAAAATAAATATGAGGAAAATTGTTATTAACCAATTATCGAAGTACGAGCTGAAAAAGTACATGAAATATTATTCCTGTGAATTTTATTATAGGAATATGAGACACACGCCCTCTAACATAACATGTTCCATCGATTCAAACTCCCCACTGCTATTTTTTTCCTCATTCCCTTTAATTTATCGTATGCATATAATCAGTTGAGTCCTGTCAGATAATGTACTGCACAGAAATTTACTCAAAATTTTCAGCGACATTCAGCGTCATCTATTAGAGAAGCGCTTAAACTGCCTTGGGCTCATGAATCAATCGATAGTACCGAAACGGAGAAACAGTTTATTTCTAAAATGGATTGTAAGTCAATTTTTATTTTGGAAGGCGGGGGATTTCATTTCATACCTTTTTTTGTGCAAATGGTGGCATTTAACATGACACTTTTAGTGTAAATTTGCCGACACAGTTCATTCACAACGCACCATTTGCTTGCGTGATTTCGTTTACTAATTTATTGTGTTAACATTTTTTCACAAGGAAAAACATGAATTTCAAGCTGTATCAGCATGATCAGTAGCAGAGATAGCAAAACTTATTCAAATAATGTTTGTTACTTTCTTTTTCTCTTTAAAAGAAAAAAAAAATAATTATACTGTTTTCTTTTTTTAGGCCCTGTGGCACCAATTATTAGAGCTGTTTGCCAAGTTTCTAGTAACGGCACAACTTATTGGAACGCCAGTATAAGATGTCAAGATGATATCACTCGACAATTAATGGAAATATTGATGGCAAGTTACACCATGATTACTTTAGATGCTCTTTCAGATATGAAGAGGTAGACCGCGGCGGTTTGTATCAATGTGTGATTGAATGGTAACTACGCGCAACAGAGGTTCTATGGTTTTCTCAGTTCTTCGCGTTTTCTGGTTACACGAACTTGCAGAATGGTCTGGTTTAATAATAATAATAATAATAATATTGGATATTTATATAGCGCACATATCCACCCTGTAAGGTGCTCAAAGCGCTACAATATTACTCCGGCTCTGCTAGGCTACCGATGTCAGTGCTCACAGCACAAGGAATTCCTAACTACCGGTACCCATTTACTTCACGTTGGTGGAGTATGGTAAATGTAGATCAATGTCTTGCAAAAGGACATTAGTGCCGCGGCGGGATTCGAACCGCGGACCACTCGTCCACGACACCTCTGATGTTTTTGTGAAGAAAAAAAATACCGTCTGTGTCTATTTTTACCGACACTTTTTGACGTTTTTAACTTGTTTATAATACGAGATGAATAATTACAAGAGAATTCAGAAGAAGGCCACCGATCGACACTTCGTCATTGTCTGATCGTATTGGCATGTTTTTCACTAAAAATGTACATGTAAACAGATAAGCATTATCTCTAGGACAATCATTGAAAACGTTGTGATTATTTGCATTCAGTTTACCCGACCTTTCGTGAATAAAGGGGCATGTTTTCACAAAATATCGTTTAGTCCGACGTGAAGCACCCGACCGTTTGTGAATATAGGGATACTTTTTACAAAAGGTCGTGTAACCCGACAAACCGACTTGACGCGAAGATCCGATTGAATAAAATAAGCCTACGCGTATCTAACTTTACGTCATCATTAACAGAAAGAAACAAACGCCGCTGGTTACCGCTTCATATCTAAACGAATCACTTACAGAAGCGCGCTCCCTAGGGGGTGGTTGCAGGGAGGGGGAGTTCGAATTAAATTATTAGAGGAAGAAGAAGATTCGTTGTCCGTTCTCGACTCTTAATCCTTGTCTAAATTCAGTTTCTTTTGACGTTCATTAAATTATCAGAGAAAGAAGACAATTCGTTGTACCGTTCTCGACTCTTAATCATTGTCTAAATTCAGTTTCTTTTGACGTTTCATTAAATTATTAGAGAAAGAAGACGATTCGTTGTATCATTCTCGACTCTTAATCCTTGTCTGAATTCAGTTTTTCCCCTCCCTCGCGAAGCGTGGATGCTTTGACGATTCATTAAATTATTAGAGAAAGAAGACGATTCGTTGTACCGTTCTCAACTTTAAATCCTTGTCTGAATTCAGTTCCCTTCACGCCCCCCTCCCCCGCGAAGCGGGGAAGCTTTAGCGTTTCATTTTTGGGGGGCCAGCGTTTTTTTTTTTTTTTTTTTTTTTTGGGGGGGGGGGGACCGCCCCTTTCGCCCCTGGCTACGCGCCTATGCGTTTTGCAGTAAAGAATACAAACGACTAATATGTGTGTCTCTTTGTACTTGAAGAACGGGATATATGATGCTAATGTGAAAGAAGTTGCTGAAGAAGTTTTTACAATAACCCAGAACTATGAGGAAATTGAAGATGAAGACATTGGCTTACTGTATGAGATCCTGCAGCTCATAAGGGACCTGAATCCTGATGCAAATGTGAGTTAATGGGTCATTTCCCTTCCTCTCACGTATCTTATCTCATAGAAACAAATCATTTTACCGAAAGAAGGAGAATGAGCATGTTCAAACACATCTGTATTGCTAAGTGTGGGAGAGTAAGTCCTCAATATTATTATCGAAAATGATGCAATGAAAGATGAATGATAAATGTTATGGTATACTTTATATTAGTATTAGTAGAGTCGCAATGGCTCAGTGGTAAAACAGTGGTTTCTTAACCGGGAGGACCGGGTTTCGAAACCCAGATGATGTGCTAGTGCCCATTGATTGATGGGGCTTTCACATATACACTCCGGGGCCCGTACGGCGAGTAAAAACAGACATTTCGGGAATTTTTGGCCCGTGGCCGGCTGGCTCCCGTACAGTTCCTACGGGCACCGAGACATTTTCACCAGCCGTACGGGTGCCGTGGTGCTGAGTTGGCTAATCCCAGTTTTTCCGGCGTTTGCATCTGACTGTTAGGCAGTAGAGAGCCCGTTAAGCACCCATGGGGCACCTCACGGGTCCCATGCGGGCTTCAGACGGTGCACGGACGGCCCCTCACAATTGTTTATGTCAATTCTCAATGGAGGCGCGGATGTCAGATGACACGTAATTCAGTGCACCGCACGGGACCAAGCCGCGCGCCTTGAGGATCCCGCCCGGGACCCGGGAGCCATTTGGTGCACTTGTTCATCGGACGGAACCCGTAAGCTTACCGCCTGGCACCTGGCCGGCACCCTTATGGGCGCCTTGCGTTTTCACTCGACCAAGTTTCACCGGGAAGCTCCCGGACGCCGCATAATATGTGACCACACATGCCGTAGAAATGAAAATTGGAAGGGTCCCGTACGTTTTCTAAAATCCACGGCCATCCGCCGGGTAGGAAATATCGTACGGGGCACGTTGTATATGTGACCTAGGCATAAGGCGTTATTAAACCGGGCCCCGTACGATTTTCTCTACCCGGCGACTTGCCGTAGATTTTAGAGACCGTACGGGACCCTTCCGATGTTCATTTCTACGGCATGTGTGGTCACATTTTCTGCCGCGCCCGGTAGGTGCCAGGTAAAAATTGGTCGAGTGAGATTGCAAAGCGCCCGTAAGGGTGCCGGTCGGGTTCCGGGCGAGGGCCAGAAGGTAAGCTTACGGGCTCCGTCCGATGAACAGGTGCACCACATGGCTCCCAGTGCCCGGTCAGGGTCCTCAAGGCGCCCGACTGGGTGCCGTGCGGTGCACTGAACTATGTGTCTTCTACGGCATGTGTGGTCACATTTTCTGCCGCGCCCGGTAGGTGCCAGGTGAAAATTGGTCGAGTGAAAATGCAAAGCGCCCGCAAGGGTGCCGGTCGGGTTCCGGCCGAGTTCCAGAAGGTAAGCTTACGGGCTCCGTCCGATGAACAGGTGCACCACATGGCTCCCGGTGCCCGGTCAGGGTCCTCAAGGCGCCCGACTGGGTGCCGTGCGGTGCACTGAACTATGTGTCTTCGGTCATCCGCGCATCCATTCAGAATTGACAGAAAAAGAAATCCGGGTACCGTTTGAATCCCGCACGGTACCCGTACGATGCCCCACGTACCCTCTACGGGCTCTCTACGGCCTAACGGTCAGATGAAAACGCCGGAAAAATTGGGAGCAGCCAACTCAACACCACGGCTCCCGTACGGCTCGTGAAAAATGTCCCGGCACCCGTAAGAACTGTACGGGAGCCGACCGGGAACGAAAATTACCAAAATGTCTGTTTTTACTCGTCGTACGAGCCCCCGAGTGTATAATTATGCGAAAGCTCCATTACCAAGACCCTGATTGCGTACTTATAATCATACAGATCTTTTATAGCAGTCAGGTAGAAAAACAATATATCAAACCTAATTTATAGTAAAGGGTCTGAAATAAGAAGCTCAACGTATTCTCAGAACCCTGCTCATTCGTGTCTCCAATTACGGCTTGTGATGTTTTGGCGTGGCTCGTTTGTAATGAACGCAGAAAGTATAATCTCTTTTGTTGTGTAATGACATTTACCTTGTCTTTCATAGGTAACCGGTCTTACAGTTGGAATAGTAAACAACGTGATGTTTGTCGAAGAGGATGTGCTAGCCTCTGCCCAAGAGAATGGAAATTATACTGCCCTCATCGTCCAGGTCTTAGAATCTCAGTTGAATACCGTCGTCGTTGGTAACAGCATGCTTGACGCACCTTACCCCAACATAGCAGTTCAGGTAAATTAGACCTCAACTCTCACAATTCTTTACATTCTTTCTGCCCATATTGACTTCTATGAATTGTGTAGATACATATATAACAGTTCAGGTAAACTAGACCTTAATGCCTATGTCAAATTTCCCGCCGCGGCCGTGCGGTCTAAAGTAGGCAATTTTCGCAAACTCATTGCGGAATTAGAATCTGCGGTTCGTGTGCAAAATCGAGAAGTTACTATAGTAACAGTTGGATGACCGCCGAGGCCCTGAAATCTAGAACGGGTTTTGGCCAAATCTACGGGCGTTCTAAATGACGCCCCAAGTGAATGAAGTGCCTCGATACAAACTATTTCATTCACCTGATAATAATAATAGTATTTAAATAGACAGAATCCAATCTGCATACATTAGTTGTTGCCACACTTAATACATGCAGTTTGCATTCTGACTATTGCGAATCCTAGACAGGTGAATGAAATAATTTGTATT
>JAVYIG010015169.1:0-37530 GCA_035222895.1 Strongylocentrotus droebachiensis | reverse complement strand
TATCTCTATCTCTCTTATTTATTTTTTGGCGGGAGGGGGGGGGGGAGAAGGCAAGAGCCCTTCGCCCCCGTTTCCCTCTTTTCTTCTTATTCTTCTTCCTCTTCTTTCTTTCCTTTTATTCTCTTTCCTTTCCTTTCTCTCTCTCTCTCTTATTCATTTTTGGCGGGGGGTGGTTGGGGGGGGGGGCAAGAGCCCTTCGCACCCGTTTCCCTCTTTTCTTTTTATTCTTCTTCCTCTTCTTTCTTTCCTTTAGATTCTCTTTCCCTTTCCTTTTCCCTTTCCCTTCTCTCTCTCTCTTTCTTTTATTTATTTTTTGGCGGGGGGAGGGAGGCGAGAGCCTTTCGCCCCCGTTTCCCTCTTTTCTTCTTCTTCCTCTTCTCTCTTTCCTTTTATCACCTCTTTCCCTTTCCCTTTCTCTTCTCTATCTCTCTCTTCATTATTTTTTTGGCGGGGGGGGGGGGGAGGCAAGAGCCCTTCGCCCACGTTTCCCTCTTTTCTTCTTCTTCCTCTTCTCTCTTCTTTCTTTCCTTTATATTTTCTTTCCCTTTAATTTTCCCTTTCCCTTCTCTCTCTCTTTCTTTTATTTATTTTTTGGCGGGGGGGGGGAGGCAAGAGCCCTTCGCCCCCGTTTACCTCTTTTCTTCTTCTTCCTCTTCTTTCTTTCCTTTTATCTTCTCTTTCCTTTCCCTTTCCCTTCTCTCTCTCTCTTATTTTTTTTTTGGCGGGGAGGGGGGGGGGGGGGGAGGCAAAAGCCCTTCGCCCTTTCCCCATTTCCCTCTTTCCTTCTTATTCCGCTTCATTCTTTTATTTTATCTTCTCTTTGCCTTTGCCTTTGCCTTTCCGTTCTCTCTCTCTCTCTCTCTTATTTATTTTTTGGCGGGGGGAGGGAGGCGAGAGCCTTTCGCCCCTGTTTCCCTCTTTTCTACTTCTTCCTCTTCTCTCTTTACTTTTATCACCTCTTTCATTTTCCCTTTCTCTTCTCTATCTCTCTCTTCTTTATTTTTTGGCGGGGGGGGGGGGGGAGGCAAGAGCCCTTTGCCCACGTTTCCTCTTTTCTTCTTCTTCCTCTTCTCTCTTCTTTCCCTTTAATTTTCCCTTTCCCTTCTCTCTCTCTTTCTTTTATTTATTTTTTGGCGGGGGGGGGGGGAGGCAAGAGCCCTTCGCCCCCGTTTACCTCTTTTCTTCTTCTTCCTCTTCTTTCTTTCCTTTTATCTTCTCTTTCCCTTTCCCTTTCCCTTTCCGTTCTCTCTCTCTCTCTCTCTTATTTATTTTTTGGCGGGGGGGGGGGGGAGGAGGCAAGAGCCCTTCGCCCCCGTTTCCTTCTTTTCTTCTTTTTCCTCTCTCTCTTTCCTTTTATCACCTCTTTCCCTTTCCTTTTCTCTTCTCATGATCTCTCTCTTATTTATTTTTTGGCGGGGGGGGGGGAGGCAAGAGCCCTTCTCCCACGTTTCCCTCTTTTCTTCTTCTTCCTCTTCTCTCTTCTTTCTTTCCTTTATATTCGCTTTCCCTTTCCTTTTCCCTTTCCCTTCTCTCTCTCTCTTTTATTTATTTTTTGGCGGGGGGAGGGAGGCAAGAGCCCTTCGCCCTTTCCCCATTTCCCTCTTTCCTTCTTATTCCTCTTCTTTCTTTCATTTTATCTTCTCTTTGCCTTTGCCTTTCCGTTCTCTTCTCTATCTCTCTTCTTTATTTTTTGGCGGGAGGGGGGGGGGGGAGAAGGCAAGAGCCCTTCGCCCCCGTTTCCCTCTTTTCTTCTTATTCTTCTTCCTCTTCTTTCTTTCCTTTTATTCTCTTTCCTTTCCTTTCTCTCTCTCTCTCTTATTCATTTTTGGCGGGGGGTGGTTGGGGGAGGGGGGGGGCAAGAGCCTTTCGCACCCGTTTCCCTCTTTTCTTTTTATTCTTCTTCCTCTTCTTTCTTTCCTTTAGATTCTCTTTCCCTTTCCTTTTCCCTTTCCCTTCTCTCTCTCTCTTTCTTTTATTTATTTTTTGGCGGGGGGAGGGTGGCGAGAGCCTTTCGCCCCCGTTTCCCTCTTTTCTTCTTCTTCCTCTTCTCTCTTTCCTTTTATCACCTCTTTCCCTTTCCCTTTCTCTTCTCTATCTCTCTCTTCTTTATTTTTTGGCGGGGGGGGGGGGGGAGGCAAGAGCCCTTCGCCCACGTTTCCTTCTTTTCTTCTTCTTCCTCTTCTCTCTTCTTTCTTTCCTTTATATTCTCTTTCCCTTTAATTTTCCCTTTCCATTCTCTCTCTCTTTCTTTTATTTATTTTTTGGCGGGGGAGGGAGGCAAGAGCCCTTCGCCCCCGTTTACCTCTTTTCTTCTGCTTCCTCTTCTTTCTTTCCTTTTATCTTCTCTTTCCCTTCCCTTTTACTACTCTCTCTCTCTTATTTATATTTTGGCGGGGGGGGGGGGGAGGCAAGAGCCCTTCGCCCCCGTTTCCCTCTTTTCTTCTTATTCCGCTTCTTTCTTTCATTTTATCTTCTCTTTCCCTTCCCCTTTTACTACTCTCTCTCTCTTATTTATTTTTTGGCGGGGAGGGGGGGGGGGAGGCAAGAGCCCTTCGACCTTTCCTTCATATTCCGCTTATTTCTTTCATTTTATCTTCTCTTTAGCCTTTGCTTTTGCCTTTCCGTTCTCTCTCTCTCTCTCTCTCTCTCTTATTTATATTTTGGCGGGGGGGAGGAGGCAAGAGCCCTTCGCCCCCGTTTCCCTCTTTTCTTCTTATTCCGCTTCTTTCTTTCATTTTATCTTCTCTTTGCCTTTGCCTTTGCCTTTCCGTTCTCTCTCTCTCTCTCGTATTTATTTTTTGGCGGGGGGGGGGGGGGAGGAGGCAAGAGCCCTTCGCCCCCGTTTCCCTCTTTTCTTCTTATTCTTCTTCCTCTTCTTTCTTTCCTTTTATATTCTCTTTTTCTTTCCTTTCTCTCTCTCTCTCTTATTTATTTTTTGGCGGGAGGGGGGGGGGGGAGAAGGCAAGAGCCCTTCGCCTCCGTTTCCCTCTTTTCTTCTTATTCTTCTTCCTCTTCTTTCTTTCCTTTTATTCTCTTTCCTTTCCTTTCTCTCTCTCTCTCTTATTCATTTTTGGCGGGGGGGGGGGGTGGTTGGGGGGGGGGGCAAGAGCCCTTCGCACCCGTTTCCCTCTTTTCTTTTTATTCTTCTTCCTCTTCTTTCTTTCCTTTAGATTCTCTTTCCCTTTCCTTTTCCCTTTCCCTTCTCTCTCTCTCTTTCTTTTATTTATTTTTTGGCGGGGGGAGGGAGGCGAGAGCGTTTCGCCCCCGTTTCCCTCTTTTCTTCTTCTTCCTCTTCTCTCTTTCCTTTTATCACCTCTTTCCCTTTCCCTTTCTCTTCTCTATCTCTCTCTTCTTTATTTTTTGGCGGGGGGGGGGGGGGGGAGGCAAGAGCCCTTCGCCCACGTTTCCCTCTTTTCTTCTTCTTCCTCTTCTCTCTTCTTTCTTTCCTTTATATTCTCTTTCCCTTTAATTTTCCCTTTCCCTTCTCTCTCTCTTTCTTTTATTTATTTTTTGGCGGGGGGGGGGAGGAGGCAAGAGCCCTTCGCCCCCGTTTCCTTCTTTTCTTCTTTTTCCTCTTCTCTCTTTCCTTTTATCCCCTCTTTCCCTTTCCTTTTCTCTTCTCATGATCTCTCTCTTATTTATTTTTTTGGCGGGGGGGAGGCAAGAGCCCTTCGCCCACGTTTCCCTCTTTTCTTCTTCTTCCTCTTCTCTCTTCTTTCTTTCCTTTATATTCTCTTTCCCTTTCTTTTTCCCTTTCCCTTCTCTCTCTCTCTCTTTTATTTATTTTTTGGCGGGGGGGAGGAGGCAAGAGCCCTTCGCCCTTTCCCCATTTCCCTCTTTCCTTCTTCTTCCCCTTCATTCTTTCATTTTATCTTCTCTTTGCCTTTGCCTTTCCGTTCTCTCTCTCTCTCTTATTTATTTTTTGGCGGGGGGGGGGGGAGGAGGCAAGAGCCCTTCGCCCCCGTTTCCTTCTTTTCTTCTTCTTCCTCTTCTCTCTTTCCTTTTATCTTTTCTTTCTCTTACCCTTTCCCTTCTCTCTCTCTCTCTTATTTATTTTTTGTCGGGGGGGGGGGGAGGAGGCAAGAGCCCTTTGCCCCCGTTTCCCTCTTTCCTTCTTAATCCGCTTCTTTCTTTCATTTTATCTTCTCTTTGCCTTTGCCTTTGCCTTTCCGTTCTCTCTCTCTCTCTTTTATTTATTTTTTGGCGGGGGGAGGGAGGCAAGAGCCCTTCGCACCCGTTTCCCTCTTTTCTTTTTATTCTTCTTCCTCTTCTTTCTTTCCTTTAGATTCTCTTTCCCTTTCCTTTTCCCTTTCCCTTCTCTCTCTCTCTTTCTTTTATTTATTTTTTGGCGGGGGGAGGGAGGCGAGAGCGTTTCGCCCCCGTTTCCCTCTTTTCTTCTTCTTCCTCTTCTCTCTTTCCTTTTATCACCTCTTTCCCTTTCCCTTTCTCTTCTCTATCTCTCTCTTCTTTATTTTTTGGCGGGGGGGGGGGGGGGTGGAGGCAAGAGCCCTTCGCCCACGTTTCCCTCTTTTCTTCTTCTTCCTCTTCTCTCTTCTTTCTTTCCTTTATATTCTCTTTCCCTTTAATTTTCCCTTTCCCTTCTCTCTCTCTTTCTTTTATTTATTTTTTGGCGGGGGGAGGGAGGCAAGAGCCCTTCGCCCCCGTTTACCTCTTTTCTTCTTCTTCCTCTTCTTTCTTTCCTTTTATCTTCTCTTTCCCTTTCCCTTTCCCTTTTCTCTCTCCCTCTTATTTTTTTTTGGCGGGGAGGGGGGGGGGAGGCAAAAGCCCATCGCCCTTTCCCCATTTCCCTCTTTCCTTCTTATTCCGCTTCATTCTTTTATTTTATCTTCTCTTTGCCTTTGCCTTTCCCTTTCCGTTCTCTCTCTCTCTCTCTCTTATTTATTTTTTGGCGGGGGGGGGGGAGGAGGCAAGAGCCCTTCGCCCCCGTTTCCTTCTTTTCTTCTTTTTCCTCTTCTCTCTTTCCTTTTATCCCCTCTTTCCCTTTCCTTTTCTCTTCTCATGATCTCTCTCTTATTTATTTTTTTGGCGGGGGGGAGGCAAGAGCCCTTCGCCCACGTTTCCCTCTTTTCTTCTTCTTCCTCTTCTCTCTTCTTTCTTTCCTTTATATTCTCTTTCCCTTTCTTTTTCCCTTTCCCTTCTCTCTCTCTCTCTTTTATTTATTTTTTGGCGGGGGGAGGGAGGCAAGAGCCCTTCGCCCCCGTTTACCTCTTTTCTTCTTCTTCCTCTTCTTTCTTTCCTTTTATCTTCTCTTTCCCTTCCCTTTTACTACTCTCTCTCTCTTATTTATATTTTGGCGGGGGGGGGGGGAAGGGGCAAGAGCCCTTCGCCCCCGTTTCCCTCTTTTCTTCTTATTCTGCTTCTTTCTTTCATTTTATCTTCTCTTTCCCTTCCCCTTTTACTACTCTCTCTCTCTTATTTATTTTTTGGCGGGGAGGGGGGGAGGCAAGAGCCCTTCGACCTTTCCTTCATATTCCGCTTCTTTCTTTCATTTTATCTTCTCTTTGCCTTTGCCTTTGCCTTTCCGTTCTCTCTCTCTCTCTCTCTCTCTTATTTATATTTTAGCGGGGGGGGGGGGGGAGGAGGCAAGAGCCCTTCGCCCCCGTTTCCCTCTTTTCTTCTTATTCCGCTTCTTTCTTTCATTTTATCTTCTCTTTGCGTTTGCCTTTGCCTTTCTGTTCTCTCTCTCTCTCTCTCTCTCTCGTATTTATTTTTTGGCGGGGGGTGGGTGAGGAGGCAAGAGCCCTTCGCCCCCGTTTCCCTCTTTTCTTCTTATTCTTCTTCCTCTTCTCTCTTTCCTTTTATCACCTCTTTCCCTTTCCCTTTCTCTTCTCTATCTCTCTCTTCTTTATTTTTTGGCGGGAGGGGGGGGGGGAGGCAAGAGCCCTTCGCCCACGTTTCCCTCTTTTCTTCTTCTTCCTCTTCTCTCTTCTTTCTTTCCTTTATATTCTCTTTCCCTTTAATTTTCCTTTCCCTTCTCTCTCTCTTTCTTTTATTTATTTTTTGGCGGGGGGAGGGAGGCAAGAGCCCTTCGCCCCCGTTTACCTCTTTTCTTCTTCTTCCTCTTCTTTCTTTCCTTTTATCTTCTCTTTCCCTTTCCCTTTCCCTTCTCTCTCTCTCTCTTATTTTTTTTTTGGCGGGGAGGGGGGGGGGGGGGAAGGCAAAAGCCCTTCGCCCTTTCCCCATTTCCCTCTTTCCTTCTTATTCCGCTTCATTCTTTTATTTTATCTTCTCTTTGCCTTTGCCTTTGCCTTTCCGTTCTCTCTCTCTCTCTCTCTTATTTATTTTTTGGCGGGGGGGGGGAGGCAAGAGCCCTTCGCCCCCGTTTCCCTCTTTCCTTCTTATTCCGCTTCTTTCTTTCCTTTTATCTTCTCTTTCCCTTCCCTTTTACTACTCTCTCTCTCTTATTTATATTTTGGCGGGGGGGGGGGGGAGGAGGCAAGAGCCCTTCGCCCCCGTTTCCCTCTTTTCTTCTTATTCCGCTTCTTTCTTTCATTTTATCTTCTCTTTCCCTTCCCCTTTTACTACTCTCTCTCTCTTATTTATTTTTTGGCGGGGAGGGGGGAGGCAAGAGCCCTTCGACCTTTCCTTCATATTCCGCTTCTTTCTTTCATTTTATCTTCTCTTTGCCTTTGCCTTTCCGTTCTCTCTCTCTTTCGTATTTATTTTTTGGCGAGGGGGGGGGGGAGGAGGCAAGAGCCCTTCGCCCCCGTTTCCCTCTTTTCTTCTTATTCTTCTTCATCTTCTTTCTTTCCTTTTATATTCTCTTTCTCTTTCCTTTCTCTCTCTCTCTTATTCATTTTTTGGCGGGGGGGGGGGGGAGGAGGCAAGAGCCCTTCGCCCCCGTTTCCCTCTTTTCTTCTTCTTCCCCTTCATTCTTTCATTTTTTCTTCTCTTTGCCTTTGCCTTTGCCTTTCCGTTCTCTCTCTCTCTCTTTAATTTTTGGCGGGGGGGGGGGTTTGGGGGAGGCAAGAGTCCTTCGCCCCCGTTTCCCTCTTTCCTTCTTATTCCGCTTGTTTCTTTCCTTTTATCTTCTCTTTCCCTTTTCCTTTACTACTCTCTCTCTCTCTTATTTTTTTTTTTGGCGGGGAGGGGGGGGGGGGGAGGAAAGAGCCCTTCGCCCTTTTCCCATTTCCCTCTTTCCTTCATATTCCGCTTCTTTCTTTCATTTTATCTTCTCTTTGCCTTTGCCTTTGCCTTTCCGTTCTCTCTCTCTCTCTCTCTCTTATTTATTTTTTGGCGGGGAGGGGGGGGGAGGAGGCAAGAGCCCTTCGCCCCCGTTTCCCTCTTTTCTTCTTATTCTTCTTCCTCTTCTTTCTTTCCTTTTATATTCTCTTTCCCTTTCCTTTCTCTCTCTCTCTCTTTAATTTTTGGCGGGGGGGGGGGGGGGGGGGTTGGGGGGGAGGCAAGAGCGCTTCGCACCCGTTTCACTCTTTTCTTTTTATTCTTCTTCCTCTTCTTTTTTACTTTTATCTTCTCTTTCCCTTTCCCTTTTACTACTCTCTCTCTCTTATTTATTTTTTTGGCGGGGAGGGGGGGGGGGGAGGCAAGAGCCCTTCGCCCTTTCCCCGTTTCCCTCTTTCCTTCTTATTCCGCTTCTTTCATTTCATCTTCTCTTTGCCTTTGCCTTTCCCTTTCCGTTCTCTCTCTCTCTCTTATTTATTTTTTGGCGGGGGGGGGGGGGGGAGGAGGCAAGAGCCCTTCGCCCCCGTTTCCCTCTTTTCTTCTTATTCCGCTTCTTTCTTTCCTTTTATCTTCTCTTTCCCTTTCCCTTTTACTACTCTCTCTCTCTTATTTATTTTTTTGGCGGGGAGGGGGGGGGGGAGGCAAAAGCCCTTCGCCCTTTCCCCGTTTCCCTCTTTCCTTCTTATTCCGATTCTTTCTTTCATTTTATCTTCTCTTTGCCTTTGCCTTTGCCTTTCCGTTCTCTCTCTCTCTCTTATTTATTTTTTGGCGGGGGGGGGGGGGAGGAGGCAAGAGCCCTTCGCCCCCGTTTCCCTCTTTTCTTCTTATTCTTCTTCCTCTTCTTTCTTTCCTTTTATATTCTCTTTCTCTTTCCTTTCTCTCTCTCTCTCTTATTTATTTTTTGGCGGGGGGGGGGGAGGAGGCAAGAGCCCTTCGCTCTTTCCCCGTTTCCCTCTTTCCTTCTTCTTCCCCTTCATTCTTTCATTTTATCTTCTCTTTGCCTTTGCCTTTGCCTTTCCGTTCTCTCTCTCTCTCTTATTTATTTTTTGGCGGGGGGGGGGGGGAGGAGGCAAGAGCCCTTCGCCCCCGTTTCCTTCTTTTCTTCTTCTTCCTCTTCTCTCTTTCCTTTTATCTTTTCTTTCTCTTACCCTTTCCCTTCTCTCTCTCTCTCTTATTTATTTTTTGTCGGGGGGGGGGGGGAGGAGGCAAGGGCCCTTTGCCCCCGTTTCCCTCTTTCCTTCTTATTCCGCTTCTTTCTTTCCTTTTATCTTCTCTTTCCCTTTCCCTTTTACTACTCTCTCTCTCTCTTATTTATTTTTTTGGCGGGGAGGGGGGGGGGGGGGAGCAAGAGCCCTTCGCCCTTTCCCCGTTTCCCTCTTTCCTTCTTATTCCGCTTCTTTCTTTCATTTTATCTTCTCTTTGCCTTTGCCTTTGCCTTTCCGTTCTCTCTCTCTCTCGTATTTATTTTTTGGCGAGGGGGGGGGGGAGGAGGCAAGAGCCCTTCGCCCCCGTTTCCCTCTTTTCTTCTTCTTCCCCTTCATTCTTTCATTTTTTCTTCTCTTTGCCTTTGCCTTTGCCTTTTTGTTCTCTCTCTCTCTCTTTAATTTTTGGCGGGGGGGGGGGGGGTTTGGGGGAGGCAAGAGTCCTTCGCCCCCGTTTCCCTCTTTCCTTCTTATTCCGCTTCTTTCTTTCCTTTTATATTCTCTTTCTCTTTCCTTTCTCTCTCTCTCTTATTCATTTTTTGGCGGGGGGGGGGGAGGAGGCAAGAGCCCTTCGCCCCCGTTTCCCTCTTTTCTTCTTCTTCCCCTTCATTCTTTCATTTTTTCTTCTCTTTGCCTTTGCCTTTGCCTTTCCGTTCTCTCTCTCTCTCTCTCTCTTATTTATTTTTTGGCGGGGAGGGGGGGGGGGGAGGAGGCAAGAGCCCTTCGCCCCCGTTTGCCTCTTTTCTTCTTATTCTTCTTCCTCTTCTTTCTTTCCTTTTATATTCTCTTTCCCTTTCCTTTCTCTCTCTCTCTCTTTAATTTTTGGCGGGGGGGGGGGGGGGTTGGGGGGAGGCAAGAGCGCTTCGCACCCGTTTCACTCTTTTCTTTTTATTCTTCTTCCTCTTCTTTTTTACTTTTATCTTCTCTTTCCCTTTCCCTTTTACTACTCTCTCTCTCTTATTTATTTTTTTGGCGGGGAGGGGGGGGGGGGGGAGGCAAGAGCCCTTCGCCCTTTCCCCGTTTCCCTCTTTCCTTCTTATTCCGCTTCTTTCATTTCATCTTCTCTTTGCCTTTGCCTTTCCCTTTCCGTTCTCTCTCTCTCTCTTATTTATTTTTTGGCGGGGGGGGGGGAGGAGGCAAGAGCCCTTCGCCCCCGTTTCCCTCTTTTCTTCTTATTCCGCTTCTTTCTTTCCTTTTATCTTCTCTTTCCCTTTCCCTTTTACTACTCTCTCTCTCTTATTTATTTTTTTGGCGGGGAGGGGGGGGGGGGGGGGGGGAGGCAAAAGCCCTTCGCCCTTTCCCCGTTTCCCTCTTTCCTTCTTATTCCGATTCTTTCTTTCATTTTATCTTCTCTTTGCCTTTGCCTTTGCCTTTCCGTTCTCTCTCTCTCTCTTATTTATTTTTTGGCGGGGGGGGGGAGGAGGCAAGAGCCCTTCGCCCCCGTTTCCCTCTTTTCTTCTTATTCTTCTTCCTCTTCTTTCTTTCCTTTTATATTCTCTTTCTCTTTCCTTTCTCTCTCTCTCTCTTATTTATTTTTTGGCGGGGGGGGGGGGGGAGGAGGCAAGAGCCCTTCGCTCTTTCCCCGTTTCCCTCTTTCCTTCTTCTTCCCCTTCATTCTTTCATTTTATCTTCTCTTTGCCTTTGCCTTTGCCTTTCCGTTCTCTCTCTCTCTCTTATTTATTTTTTGGCGGGGGGGGGGGAGGAGGCAAGAGCCCTTCGCCCCCGTTTCCTTCTTTTCTTCTTCTTCCTCTTCTCTCTTTCCTTTTATCTTTTCTTTCTCTTACCCTTTCCCTTCTCTCTCTCTCTCTTATTTATTTTTTGTCGGGGGGGGGAGGAGGCAAGGGCCCTTTGCCCCCGTTTCCCTCTTTCCTTCTTATTCCGCTTCATTCTTTCCTTTTATCTTCTCTTTCCCTTTCCCTTTTACTACTCTCTCTCTCTCTTATTTATTTTTTTGGCGGGGAGGGGGGGGGGAGCAAGAGCCCTTCGCCCTTTCCCCGTTTCCCTCTTTCCTTCTTATTCCGCTTCTTTCTTTCATTTTATCTTCTCTTTGCCTTTGCCTTTGCCTTTCTGTTCTCTCTCTCTCTCTTTAATTTTTGGCGGGGGGGGGGGGGGTTTGGGGGAGGCAAGAGTCCTTCGCCCCCGTTTCCCTCTTTCCTTCTTATTCCGCTTCTTTCTTTCCTTTTATATTCTCTTTCTCTTTCCTTTCTCTCTCTCTCTCTTATTCATTTTTTGGCGGGGGGGGGGGGGAGGAGGCAAGAGCCCTTCGCCCCCGTTTCCCTCTTTTCTTCTTCTTCCCCTTCATTCTTTCATTTTTTCTTCTCTTTGCCTTTGCCTTTGCCTTTCCGTTCTCTCTCTCTCTCTTTAATTTTTGGCGGGGGGGGGGGGGGTTTTGGGGGAGGCAAGAGTCCTTCGCCCCCGTTTCCCTCTTTCCTTCTTATTCCGCTTCTTTCTTTCCTTTTATCTTCTCTTTCCCTTTCCCTTTTACTACTCTCTCTCTCTCTTATTTATTTTTTTGGCGGGGAGGGGGGGGGGGGGAAGGAAAGAGCCCTTCGCCCTTTTCCCATTTCCCTCTTTCCTTCATATTCCGCTTCTTTCTTTCATTTTATCTTCTCTTTGCCTTTGCCTTTGCCTTTCCGTTCTCTCTCTCTCTCTCTCTCTTATTTATTTTTTGGCGGGGAGGGGGGGGGGGAGGAGGCAAGTGCCCTTCGCCCCCGTTTCCCTCTTTTCTTTTTATTCTTCTTCCTCTTCTTTTTTACTTTTATCTTCTCTTTCCCTTTCCCTTTTACTACTCTCTCTCTCTTATTTATTTTTTTGGCGGGGAGGGGGGGGGGGGAGGCAAGAGCCCTTCGCCCTTTCCCCGTTTCCCTCTTTCCTTCTTCTTCCCCTTCATTCTTTCATTTTATCTTCTCTTTGCCTTTGCCTTTCTCTTTCCTTTCTCTCT
Organism: Strongylocentrotus droebachiensis; assembly: GCA_035222895.1. Lineage (NCBI taxonomy): Eukaryota > Metazoa > Echinodermata > Echinoidea > Camarodonta > Strongylocentrotidae > Strongylocentrotus > Strongylocentrotus droebachiensis. The sequence goes on along the minus strand of JAVYIG010015169.1, from coordinate 26,184 downwards.
CTCTCTCTCTTATTTATTTTTTGGCGGGGGGGGGGGGGGAGGAGGCAAGAGCCCTTCGCCCTTTCCCCGTTTCCCTCTTTCCTTCTTCTTCCCCTTCATTCTTTCCTTTTATCTTCTCTTTCCCTTTCCCTTTCCCTACTCTCTATCTCTTATTTATTTTTTTGGCGGGGAGGGGGGGGGGAGCAAGAGCCCTTCGCCCTTTCCCCGTTTCCCTCTTTCCTTCTTATTCCGCTTCTTTCTTTCATTTTATCTTCTCTTTGCCTTTGCCTTTGCCTTTCCGTTCTCTCTCTCTCTCGTATTTATTTTTTGGCGAGGGGGGGGGGGGGTGAGGAGGCAAGAGCCCTTCGCCCCCGTTTCCCTCTTTTCTTCTTATTCTTCTTCATCTTCTTTCTTTCCTTTTATATTCTCTTTCTCTCTCCTTTCTCTCTCTCTCTTATTCATTTTTTGGCGGGGGGGGGGGAGGAGGCAAGAGCCCTTCGCCCCCGTTTCCCTCTTTTCTTCTTCTTCCCCTTCATTCTTTCATTTTATCTTCTCTTTGCCTTTGCCTTTGCCTTTCAGTTCTCTCTCTCTCTCTTATTTATTTTTTGGCGGGGGGGGGGGAGGAGGCAAGAGCCCTTCGCCCTTTCCCCGTTTCCCTCTTTCCTTCTTCTTCCCCTTCATTCTTTCATTTTATCTTCTCTTTGCCTTTGCCTTTCCGTTCTCTCTCTCTCTCTTATTTATTTTATGGCGGGGGGGGGGGGGGAGGAGGCAAGAGCCCTTCGCCCCGTTTCCTTCTTTTCTTCTTCTTCCTCTTCTCTCTTTCCTTTTATCTTTTCTTTCTCTTACCCTTTCCCTTCTCTCTCTCTCTCTTATTTATTTTTTGTCGGGGGGGGGGGGGAGGAGGCAAGAGCCCTTTGCCCCCGTTTCCCTCTTTCCTTCTTATTCCGCTTCTTTCTTTCCTTTTATCTTCTCTTTCCCTTTCCCTTTTACTACTCTCTCTCTCTCTTATTTATTTTTTTGGCGGGGAGGGGGGGGGGGGAGCAAGAGCCCTTCGCCCTTTCCCCGTTTCCCTCTTTCCTTCTTATTCCGCTTCTTTCTTTCATTTTATCTTCTCTTTGCCTTTGCCTTTCCGTTCTCTCTCTCTCTCGTATTTATTTTTTGGCGAGGGGGGGGGGGGAGGAGGCAAGAGCCCTTCGCCCCCGTTTCCCTCTTTTCTTCTTATTCTTCTTCATCTTCTTTCTTTCCTTTTATATTCTCTTTCTCTTTCCTTTCTCTTTCTCTCTTATTCATTTTTTAGCGGGGGGGGGGGGAGGCAAGAGCCCTTCGCCCCCGTTTCCCTCTTTTCTTCTTCTTCCCCTTCATTCTTTCATTTTTTCTTCTCTTTGCCTTTGCCTTTGCCTTTCCGTTCTCTCTCTCTCTCTTTAATTTTTGGCGGGGGGGGGGGGGGTTTGGGGGGAGGCAAGAGTCCTTCGCCCCCGTTTCCCTCTTTCCTTCTTATTCCGCTTCTTTCTTTCCTTTTATCTTCTCTTTCCCTTTCCCTTTTACTACTCTCTCTCTCTCTTATTTTTTTTTGGCGGGGAGGGGGGGGGGGGCGGGAAGGAAAGAGCCCTTCGCCCTTTTCCCATTTCCCTCTTTCCTTCATATTCCGCTTCTTTCTTTCATTTTATCTTCTCTTTGCCTTTGCCTTTGCCTTTCCGTTCTCTATCTCTCTCTCTCTCTTATTTATTTTTTGGCGGGGAGGGGGGGGGGGGAGGAGGCAAGAGCCCTTCGCCCCCGTTTCCCTCTTTTCTTTTTATTCTTCTTCCTCTTCTTTTTTACTTTTATCTTCTCTTTCCCTTTCCCTTTTACTACTCTCTCTCTCTTATTTATTTTTTTGGCGGGGAGGGGGGGGGGGAGGCAAGAGCCCTTCGCCCTTTCCCCGTTTCCCTCTTTCCTTCTTATTACGCTTCTTTCTTTCATTTTATCTTCTCTTTGCCTTTGCCTTTCCCTTTCCTTTCTCTCTCTCTCTCTTATTTATTTTTTGGCGGGGGGGGGGGGGGAGGAGGCAAGAGCCCTTCGCCCTTTCCCCGTTTCCCTCTTTCCTTCTTCTTCCCCTTCATTCTTTCCTTTTATCTTCTCTTTCCCTTTCCCTTTCCCTACTCTCTATCTCTTATTTATTTTTTTGGCGGGGAGGGGGGGGGGGGGAGCAAGAGCCCTTCGCCCTTTCCCCGTTTCCCTCTTTCCTTCTTATTCCGCTTCTTTCTTTCATTTTATCTTCTCTTTGCCTTTGCCTTTGCCTTTCCGTTCTCTCTCTCTCTCGTATTTATTTTTTGGCGAGGGGGGGGGGGTGAGGAGGCAAGAGCCCTTCGCCCCCGTTTCCCTCTTTTCTTCTTATTCTTCTTCATCTTCTTTCTTTCCTTTTATATTCTCTTTCTCTCTCCTTTCTCTCTCTCTCTTATTCATTTTTTGGCGGGGGGGGGGAGGAGGCAAGAGCCCTTCGCCCCCGTTTCCCTCTTTTCTTCTTCTTCCCCTTCATTCTTTCATTTTATCTTCTCTTTGCCTTTGCCTTTGCCTTTCAGTTCTCTCTCTCTCTCTTATTTATTTTTTGGCGGGGGGGGGGGGGGAGGAGTCAAGAGCCCTTCGCCCTTTCCCCGTTTCCCTCTTTCCTTCTTCTTCCCCTTCATTCTTTCATTTTATCTTCTCTTTGCCTTTGCCTTTCCGTTCTCTCTCTCTCTCTTATTTATTTTATGGCGGGGGGGGGGGGAGGAGGCAAGAGCCCTTCGCCCCGCTTCCTTCTTTTCTTCTTCTTCCTCTTCTCTCTTTCCTTTTATCTTTTCTTTCTCTTACCCTTTCCCTTCTCTCTCTCTCTCTTATTTATTTTTTGTCGGGGGGGGGGGGAGGAGGCAAGAGCCCTTTGCCCCCGTTTCCCTCTTTCCTTCTTATTCCGCTTCTTTCTTTCCTTTTATCTTCTCTTTCCCTTTCCCTTTTACTACTCTCTCTCTCTCTTATTTATTTTTTTGGCGGGGAGGGGGGGGGGAGCAAGAGCCCTTCGCCCTTTCCCCGTTTCCCTCTTTCCTTCTTATTCCGCTTCTTTCTTTCATTTTATCTTCTCTTTGCCTTTGCCTTTCCGTTCTCTCTCTCTCTCGTATTTATTTTTTGGCGAGGGGGGGGGGGGGGGGGGAGGAGGCAAGAGCCCTTCGCCCCCGTTTCCCTCTTTTCTTCTTATTCTTCTTCATCTTCTTTCTTTCCTTTTATATTCTCTTTCTCTTTCCTTTCTCTTTCTCTCTTATTCATTTTTTAGCGGGGGGGGGGGGGGGGGAGGCAAGAGCCCTTCGCCCCCGTTTCCCTCTTTTCTTCTTCTTCCCCTTCATTCTTTCATTTTTTCTTCTCTTTGCCTTTGCCTTTGCCTTTCCGTTCTCTCTCTCTCTCTTTAATTTTTGGCGGGGGGGGGGGGGGGGTTTGGGGGGAGGCAAGAGTCCTTCGCCCCCGTTTCCCTCTTTCCTTCTTATTCCGCTTCTTTCTTTCCTTTTATCTTCTCTTTCCCTTTCCCTTTTACTACTCTCTCTCTCTCTTATTTTTTTTTTGGCGGGGAGGGGGGGGGGGGCGGGAAGGAAAGAGCCCTTCGCCCTTTTCCCATTTCCCTCTTTCCTTCATATTCCGCTTCTTTCTTTCATTTTATCTTCTCTTTGCCTTTGCCTTTCCGTTCTCTATCTCTCTCTCTCTCTTATTTATTTTTTGGCGGGGAGGGGGGGGGGGGAGGAGGCAAGAGCCCTTCGCCCCCGTTTCCCTCTTTTCTTCTTATTCTTCTTCCTCTTCTTTCTTTCCTTTTATATTCTCTTTCCCTTTCCTTTCTCTCTCTCTCTCTTTAATTTTTGGCGGGGGGGGGGGGGGGGTTGGGGGGGAGGCAAGAGCGCTTCGCACCCGTTTCACTCTTTTCTTTTTATTCTTCTTCCTTTTCTTTTTTACTTTTATCTTCTCTTTCCCTTTCCCTTTTACTACTCTCTCTCTCTTATTTATTTTTTTGGCGGGGAGGGGGGGGGGGGAGGCAAGAGCCCTTCGCCCTTTCCCCGTTTCCCTCTTTCCTTCTTATTCCGCTTCTTTCATTTCATCTTCTCTTTGCCTTTGCCTTTCCCTTTCCGTTCTCTCTCTCTCTCTTATTTATTTTTTGGCGGGGGGGGGGGGGAGGAGGCAAGAGCCCTTCGCCCCCGTTTCCCTCTTTTCTTCTTATTCCGCTTCTTTCTTTCCTTTTATCTTCTCTTTCCCTTTCCCTTTTACTACTCTCTCTCTCTTATTTATTTTTTTTGGCGGGGAGGGGGGGGGGGGGGGAGGCAAAAGCCCTTCGCCCTTTCCCCGTTTCCCTCTTTCCTTCTTATTCCGATTCTTTCTTTCATTTTATCTTCTCTTTGCCTTTGCCTTTGCCTTTCCGTTCTCTCTCTCTCTCTTATTTATTTTTTGGCGGGGGTGGGGGGAGGAGGCAAGAGCCCTTCGCCCCCGTTTCCCTCTTTTCTTCTTATTCTTCTTCCTCTTCTTTCTTTCCTTTTATATTCTCTTTCTCTTTCCTTTCTCTCTCTCTCTCTTATTTATTTTTTGGCGGGGGGGGGGGGAGGAGGCAAGAGCCCTTCGCTCTTTCCCCGTTTCCCTCTTTCCTTCTTCTTCCCCTTCATTCTTTCATTTTATCTTCTCTTTGCCTTTGCCTTTGCCTTTCCGTTCTCTCTCTCTCTCTTATTTATTTTTTGACGGGGGGGGGGGGGGGAGGAGGCAAGAGCCCTTCGCCCCCGTTTCCTTCTTTTCTTCTTCTTCCTCTTCTCTCTTTCCTTTTATCTTTTCTTTCTCTTACCCTTTCCCTTCTCTCTCTCTCTCTTATTTATTTTTTGTCGGGGGGGGGGAGGAGGCAAGGGCCCTTTGCCCCCGTTTCCCTCTTTCCTTCTTATTCCGCTTCTTTCTTTCCTTTTATCTTCTCTTTCCCTTTCCCTTTTACTACTCTCTCTCTCTCTTATTTATTTTTTTGGCGGGGAGGGGGGGGGGAGCAAGAGCCCTTCGCCCTTCGCCCTTTCCCCGTTTCCCTCTTTCCTTCTTATTCCGCTTCTTTCTTTCATTTTATCTTCTCTTTGCCTTTGCCTTTGCCTTTCCGTTCTCTCTCTCTCTCGTATTTATTTTTTGGCGAGGGGGGGGGGGGGAGGCAAGAGCCCTTCGCCCCCGTTTCCCTCTTTTCTTCTTATTCTTCTTCATCTTCTTTCTTTCCTTTTATATTCTCTTTCTCTTTCCTTTCTCTCTCTCTCTTATTCATTTGTTGGCGGGGGGGGGAGGAGGCAAGAGCCCTTCGCCCCCGTTTCCCTCTTTTCTTCTTCTTCCCCTTCATTCTTTCATTTTTTCTTCTCTTTGCCTTTGCCTTTGCCTTTCCGTTCTCTCTCTCTCTCTTATTTATTTTTTGACGGGGGGGGGGGGGGAGGAGGCAAGAGCCCTTCGCCCCCGTTTCCTTCTTTTCTTCTTCTTCCTCTTCTCTCTTTCCTTTTATCTTTTCTTTCTCTTACCCTTTCCCTTCTCTCTCTCTCTCTTATTTATTTTTTGTCGGGGGGGGGGAGGAGGCAAGGGCCCTTTGCCCTCGTTTCCCTCTTTCCTTCTTATTCCGCTTCTTTCTTTCCTTTTATCTTCTCTTTCCCTTTCCCTTTTACTACTCTCTCTCTCTCTTATTTATTTTTTTGGCGGGGAGGGGGGGGGGAGCAAGAGCCCTTCGCCCTTCGCCCTTTCCCCGTTTCCCTCTTTCCTTCTTATTCCGCTTCTTTCTTTCATTTTATCTTCTCTTTGCCTTTGCCTTTGCCTTTCCGTTCTCTCTCTCTCTCGTATTTATTTTTTGGCGAGGGGGGGGGGGGGAGGCAAGAGCCCTTCGCCCCCGTTTCCCTCTTTTCTTCTTATTCTTCTTCATCTTCTTTCTTTCCTTTTATATTCTCTTTCTCTTTCCTTTCTCTCTCTCTCTTATTCATTTGTTGGCGGGGGGGAGGAGGCAAGAGCCCTTCGCCCCCGTTTCCCTCTTTTCTTCTTCTTCCCCTTCATTCTTTCATTTTTTCTTCTCTTTGCCTTTGCCTTTGCCTTTCCGTTCTCTCTCTCTCTCTTTAATTTTTGGCGGGGGGGGGGGGGTTTTGGGGGAGGCAAGAGTCCTTCGCCCCCGTTTCCCTCTTTCCTTCTTATTCCGCTTCTTTCTTTCCTTTTATCTTCTCTTTCCCTTTCCCTTTTACTACTCTCTCTCTCTCTTATTTATTTTTTTCGCGGGGAGGGGGGGGGGGAAGGAAAGAGCCCTTCCCCCTTTTCCCATTTCCCTCTTTCCTTCATATTCCGCTTCTTTCTTTCATTTTATCTTCTCTTTGCCTTTGCCTTTGCCTTTCCGTTCTCTCTCTCTCTCTCTCTCTTATTTTTTTTTTGGCGGGGAGGGGGGGGGGGAGGAGGCAAGTGCCCTTCGCCCCCGTTTCCCTCTTTTCTTCTTATTCTTCTTCCTCTTCTTTCTTTCATTTTATATTCTCTTTCCCTTTCCTTTCTCTCTCTCTCTCTTTAATTTTTGGCGGGGGGGGGGGGGGTTGGGGGGGGGGAGGCAAGAGCGCTTCGCACCCGTTTCACTCTTTTCTTTTCATTCTTCTTCCTCTTCTTTTTTACTTTTATCTTCTCTTTCCCTTTCCCTTTTACTACTCTCTCTCTCTTATTTATTTTTTTGGCGGGGAGGGGGGGGGGAGGCAAGAGCCCTTCGCCCTTTCCCCGTTTCCCTCTTTCCTTCTTCTTCCCCTTCATTCTTTCATTTTATCTTCTCTTTGCCTTTGCCTTTCCCTTTCCTTTCTCTCTCTCTCTCTTATTTATTTTTTGGCGGGGGGGGGGGAGGAGGCAAGAGCCCTTCGCCCTTTCCCCGTTTCCCTCTTTCCTTCTTCTTCCCCTTCATTCTTTCCTTTTATCTTCTCTTTCCCTTTCCCTACTCTCTATCTCTTATTTATTTTTTTGGCGGGGAGGGGGGGGGGGAGCAAGAGCCCTTCGCCCTTTCCCCGTTTCCCTCTTTCCTTCTTATTCCGCTTCTTTCTTTCATTTTATCTTCTCTTTGCCTTTGCCTTTGCCTTTCCGTTCTCTCTCTCTCTCGTATTTATTTTTTGGCGAGGGGGGGGGGGGGGGGAGGAGGCAAGAGCCCTTCACCCCCGTTTCCTTCTTTTCTTCTTCTTCCTCTTCTCTCTTTCCTTTTATCTTTTCTTTCTCTTACCCTTTCCCTTCTCTCTCTCTCTCTTATTTATTTTTTGTCGGGGGGGGGGAGGAGGCAAGTGCCCTTTGCCCTCGTTTCCCTCTTTCCTTCTTATTCCGCTTCTTTCTTTCCTTTTATCTTCTCTTTCCCTTTCCCTTTTACTACTCTCTCTCTCTCTTATTTATTTTTTTGGCGGGGAGGGGGGGGGGGGAGCAAGAGCCCTTCGCCCTTCGCCCTTTCCCCGTTTCCCTCTTTCCTTCTTATTCCGCTTCTTTCTTTCATTTTATCTTCTCTTTGCCTTTGCCTTTGCCTTTCCGTTCTCTCTCTCTCTCGTATTTATTTTTTGGCGAGGGGGGGGGGGGGGGAGGCAAGAGCCCTTCGCCCACGTTTCCCTCTTTTCTTCTTATTCTTCTTCATCTTCTTTCTTTCCTTTTATATTCTCTTTCTCTTTCCTTTCTCTCTCTCTCTTATTCATTTGTTGGCGGGGGGGAGGAGGCAAGAGCCCTTCGCCCCCGTTTCCCTCTTTTCTTCTTCTTCCCCTTCATTCTTTCATTTTTTCTTCTCTTTGCCTTTGCCTTTGCCTTTCCGTTCTCTCTCTCTCTCTTTAATTTTTGGCGGGGGGGGGGGGTTTTGGGGGAGGCAAGAGTCCTTCGCCCCCGTTTCCCTCTTTCCTTCTTATTCCGCTTCTTTCTTTCCTTTTATCTTCTCTTTCCCTTTCCCTTTTACTACTCTCTCTCTCTCTTATTTATTTTTTTCGCGGGGAGGGGGGGGGAAGGAAAGAGCCCTTCGCCCTTTTCCCATTTCCCTCTTTCCTTCATATTCCGCTTCTTTCTTTCATTTTATCTTCTCTTTGCCTTTGCCTTTGCCTTTCCGTTCTCTCTCTCTCTCTCTCTCTTATTTTTTTTTTGGCGGGGAGGGGGGGGGGGAGGAGGCAAGTGCCCTTCGCCCCCGTTTCCCTCTTTTCTTCTTATTCTTCTTCCTCTTCTTTCTTTCATTTTATATTCTCTTTCCCTTTCCTTTCTCTCTCTCTCTCTTTAATTTTTGGCGGGGGGGGGGGGGGGTTGGGGGGGGGAGGCAAGAGCGCTTCGCACCCGTTTCACTCTTTTCTTTTTATTCTTCTTCCTCTTCTTTTTTACTTTTATCTTCTCTTTCCCTTTCCCTTTTACTACTCTCTCTCTCTTATTTATTTTTTTGGCGGGGAGGGGGGGGGGAGGCAAGAGCCCTTCGCCCTTTCCCCGTTTCCCTCTTTCCTTCTTCTTCCCCTTCATTCTTTCATTTTATCTTCTCTTTGCCTTTGCCTTTCCCTTTCCTTTCTCTCTCTCTCTCTTATTTATTTTTTGGCGGGGGGGGGGGGGGAGGAGGCAAGAGCCCTTCGCCCTTTCCCCGTTTCCCTCTTTCCTTCTTCTTCCCCTTCATTCTTTCCTTTTATCTTCTCTTTCCCTTTCCCTACTCTCTATCTCTTATTTATTTTTTTGGCGGGGAGGGGGGGGGGGGAGCAAGAGCCCTTCGCCCTTTCCCCGTTTCCCTCTTTCCTTCTTATTCCGCTTCTTTCTTTCATTTTATCTTCTCTTTGCCTTTGCCTTTGCCTTTCCGTTCTCTCTCTCTCTCGTATTTATTTTTTGGCGAGGGGGGGGGGGGGAGGAGGCAAGAGCCCTTCACCCCCGTTTCCTTCTTTTCTTCTTCTTCCTCTTCTCTCTTTCCTTTTATCTTTTCTTTCTCTTACCCTTTCCCTTCTCTCTCTCTCTCTTATTTATTTTTTGTCGGGGGGGGGGGAGGAGGCAAGAGCCCTTTGCCCCCGTTTCCCTCTTTCCTTCTTATTCCGCTTCTTTCTTTCCTTTTATCTTCTCTTTCCCTTTCCCTTTTACTACTCTCTCTCTCTCTTATTTATTTTTTTGGCGGGGAGGGGGGGGGGAGCAAGAGCCCTTCGCCCTTTCCCCGTTTCCCTCTTTCCTTCTTATTCCGCTTCTTTCTTTCATTTTATCTTCTCTTTGCCTTTGCCTTTCCGTTCTCTCTCTCTCTCGTATTTATTTTTTGGCGAGGGGGGGGGGGGGAGGAGGCAAGAGCCCTTCGCCCCCGTTTCCCTCTTTTCTTCTTATTCTTCTTCATCTTCTTTCTTTCCTTTTATATTCTCTTTCTCTTTCCTTTCTCTTTCTCTCTTATTCATTTTTTAGCGGGGGGGGGAGGCAAGAGCCCTTCGCCCCCGTTTCCCTCTTTTCTTCTTCTTCCCCTTCATTCTTTCATTTTTTCTTCTCTTTGCCTTTGCCTTTGCCTTTCCGTTCTCTCTCTCTCTCTTTAATTTTTGGCGGGGGGGGGGGGGGGGGTTTGGGGGGAGGCAAGAGTCCTTCGCCCCCGTTTCCCTCTTTCCTTCTTATTCCGCTTCTTTCTTTCCTTTTATCTTCTCTTTCCCTTTCCCTTTTACTACTCTCTCTCTCTCTTATTTTTTTTTTGGCGGGGAGGGGGGGGGGGGGGGGGCGGGAAGGAAAGAGCCCTTCGCCCTTTTCCCATTTCCCTCTTTCCTTCATATTCCGCTTCTTTCTTTCATTTTATCTTCTCTTTGCCTTTGCCTTTGCCTTTCCGTTCTCTATCTCTCTCTCTCTCTTATTTATTTTTTGGCGGGGAGGGGGGGGGGGGAGGAGGCAAGAGCCCTTCGCCCCCGTTTCCCTCTTTTCTTTTTATTCTTCTTCCTCTTCTTTTTTACTTTTATCTTCTCTTTCCCTTTCCCTTTTACTACTCTCTCTCTCTTATTTATTTTTTTGGCGGGGAGGGGGGGGGGGGGGGAGCAAGAGCCCTTCGCCCTTTCCCCGTTTCCCTCTTTCCTTCTTATTCCGCTTCTTTCTTTCATTTTATCTTCTCTTTGCCTTTGCCTTTGCCTTTCCGTTCTCTCTCTCTCTCTTATTTATTTTTTGGCGGGGGGGGGGGGGAGGAGGCAAGAGCCCTTCGCCCTTTCCCCGTTTCCCTCTTTCCTTCTTCTTCCCCTTCATTCTTTCCTTTTATCTTCTCTTTCCCTTTCCCTTTCCCTACTCTCTATCTCTTATTTATTTTTTTGGCGGGGAGGGGGGGGGGGGGGGAGCAAGAGCCCTTCGCCCTTTCCCCGTTTCCCTCTTTCCTTCTTATTCCGCTTCTTTCTTTCATTTTATCTTCTCTTTGCCTTTGCCTTTGCCTTTCCGTTCTCTCTCTCTCTCGTATTTATTTTTTGGCGAGGGGGGGGGGGGAGGAGGCAAGAGCCCTTCGCCCCCGTTTCCCTCTTTTCTTCTTATTCTTCTTCATCTTCTTTCTTTCCTTTTATATTCTCTTTCTCTCTCCTTTCTCTCTCTCTCTTATTCATTTTTTGGCGGGGGGGGGGGGGGGAGGAGGCAAGAGCCCTTCGCCCCCGTTTCCCTCTTTTCTTCTTCGTCCCCTTCATTCTTTCATTTTTTCTTCTCTTTGCCTTTGCCTTTGCCTTTCCGTTCTCTCTCTCTCTCTTTAATTTTTGGCGGGGGGGGGGGGGGGTTTGGGGGAGGCAAGAGTCCTTCGCCCCCGTTTCCCTCTTTCCTTCTTATTCCGCTTCTTTCTTTCCTTTTATCTTCTCTTTCCCTTTCCCTTTTACTACTCTCTCTCTCTCTTATTTTTTTTTTGGCGGGGAGGGGGGGGGGAAGGAAAGAGCCCTTCGCCCTTTTCCCATTTCCCTCTTTCCTTCATATTCCGCTTCTTTCTTTCATTTTATCTTCTCTTTGCCTTTGCCTTTCCGTTCTCTCTCTCTCTCTCTCTCTTATTTATTTTTTGGCGGGGAGGGGGGGGGGAGGAGGCAAGAGCCCTTCGCCCCCGTTTCCCTCTTTTCTTCTTATTCTTCTTCCTCTTCTTTCTTTCCTTTTATATTCTCTTTCCCTTTCCTTTCTCTCTCTCTCTCTTTAATTTTTGGCGGGGGGGGGGGGGTTGGGGGGGGGGCAAGAGCGCTTCGCACCCGTTTCCCTCTTTTCTTCTTATTCTTCTTCCTCTTCTTTCTTTCCTTTTATATTCTCTTTCTCTTTCCTTTCTCTCTCTCTCTCTTATTTATTTTTTGGCGGGGGGGGGGGAGGAGGCAAGAGCCCTTCGCCCCCGTTTCCCTCTTTTCTTCTTATTCTTCTTCCTCTTCTTTCTTTCCTTTTATATTCTCTTTCTCTTTCCTTTCTCTCTCTCTCTCTTATTTATTTTTTGGCGGGGGGGGGGAGGAGGCAAGAGCCCTTCGCCCTTTCCCCGTTTCCCTCTTTCCTTCTTCTTCCCCTTCATTCTTTCATTTTATCTTCTCTTTGCCTTTGCCTTTGCCTTTCCGTTCTCTCTCTCTCTCTTATTTATTTTTTGGCGGGGGGGGGGGGGGAGGAGGCAAGAGCCCTTCGCCCCCGTTTCCCTCTTTTCTTCTTCTTCCTCTTCTCTCTTTCCTTTTATCTTTTCTTTCTCTTACCCTTTCCCTTCTCTCTCTCTCTCTTATTAATTTTTTGGCGGGGGGGGGGGGGGAGGAGGCAAGAGCCCTTCGCCCCCGTTTCCTTCTTTTCTTCTTCTTCCTCTTCTCTCTTTCCTTTTATCTTTTCTTTCTCTTACCCTTTCCCTTCTTTCTCTCTCTCTTATTTATTTTTTGTCGGGGGGGGGGAGGAGGCAAGGGCCCTTTGCCCCCGTTTCCCTCTTTCCTTCTTATTCCGCTTCTTTCTTTCCTTTTATCTTCTCTTTCCCTTTCCCTTTTGCTACTCTCTCTCTCTCTTATTTATTTTTTTGGCGGGGAGGGGGGGGGGGGAGCAAGAGCCCTTCGCCCTTTCCCCGTTTCCCTCTTTCCTTCTTATTCCGCTTCTTTCTTTCATTTTATCTTCTCTTTGCCTTTGCCTTTGCCTTTCCGTTCTCTCTCTCTCTCGTATTTATTTTTTGGCGAGGGGGGGGGGGGAGGAGGCAAGAGCCCTTCGCCCCCGTTTCCCTCTTTTCTTCTTATTCTTCTTCATCTTCTTTCTTTCCTTTTATATTCTCTTTCTCTTTCCTTTCTCTCTCTCTCTTATTCATTTGTTGGCGGGGGGGGGGGAGGAGGCAAGAGCCCTTCGCCCCCGTTTCCCTCTTTTCTTCTTCTTCCCCTTCATTCTTTCATTTTTTCTTCTCTTTGCCTTTGCCTTTGCCTTTCCGTTCTCTCTCTCTCTCTTTAATTTTTGGCGGGGGGGGGGGGGGGGTTTGGGGGAGGCAAGAGTCCTTCGCCCCCGTTTCCCTCTTTCCTTCTTATTCCGCTTCTTTCTTTCCTTTTATCTTCTCTTTCCCTTTCCCTTTTACTACTCTCTCTCTCTCTTATTTATTTTTTTCGCGGGGAGGGGGGGGGGGAAGGAAAGAGCCCTTCGCCCTTTTCCCATTTCCCTCTTTCCTTCATATTCCGCTTCTTTCTTTCATTTTATCTTCTCTTTGCCTTTGCCTTTGCCTTTCCGTTCTCTCTCTCTCTCTCTCTCTTATTTTTTTTTTGGCGGGGAGGGGGGGGGGGGAGGAGGCAAGTGCCCTTCGCCCCCGTTTCCCTCTTTTTTTCTTATTCTTCTTCCTCTTCTTTCTTTCATTTTATATTCTCTTTCCCTTTCCTTTCTCTCTCTCTCTCTTTAATTTTTGGCGGGGGGGGGGGGGGGGGGTTGGGGGGGGAGGCAAGAGCGCTTCGCACCCGTTTCACTCTTTTCTTTTTATTCTTCTTCCTCTTCTTTTTTACTTTTATCTTCTCTTTCCCTTTCCCTTTTACTACTCTCTCTCTCTTATTTATTTTTTTGGCGGGGAGGGGGGGGGGGGAGGCAAGAGCCCTTCGCCCTTTCCCCGTTTCCCTCTTTCCTTCTTCTTCCCCTTCATTCTTTCATTTTATCTTCTCTTTGCCTTTGCCTTTCCCTTTCCTTTCTCTCTCTCTCTCTTATTTATTTTTTGGCGGGGGGGGGGGAAGGAGGCAAGAGCCCTTCGCCCTTTCCCCGTTTCCCTCTTTCCTTCTTCTTCCCCTTCATTCTTTCCTTTTATCTTCTCTTTCCCTTTCCCTTCTCTCTATCTCTTATTTATTTTTTTGGCGGGGAGGGGGGGGGGAGCAAGAGCCCTTCGCCCTTTCCCCGTTTCCCTCTTTCCTTCTTATTCCGCTTCTTTCTTTCATTTTATCTTCTCTTTGCCTTTGCCTTTGCCTTTCCGTTCTCTCTCTCTCTCGTATTTATTTTTTGGCGAGGGGGGGGGGGGGAGGAGGCAAGAGCCCTTCACCCCCGTTTCCCTCTTTTCTTCTTATTCTTCTTCATCTTCTTTCTTTCCTTTTATATTCTCTTTCTCTCTCCTTTCTCTCTCTCTCTTATTCATTTTTTGGCGGGGGGGGGGGGGGGAGGAGGCAAGAGCCCTTCGCCCCCGTTTCCCTCTTTTCTTCTTCGTCCCCTTCATTCTTTCATTTTTTCTTCTCTTTGCCTTTGCCTTTGCCTTTCCGTTCTCTCTCTCTCTCTTTAATTTTTGGCGGGGGGGGGGGGGGGGTTTGGGGGAGGCAAGAGTCCTTCGCCCCCGTTTCCCTCTTTCCTTCTTATTCCGCTTCTTTCTTTCCTTTTATCTTCTCTTTCCCTTTCCCTTTTACTACTCTCTCTCTCTCTTATTTTTTTTTTGGCGGGGAGGGGGGGGGAAGGAAAGAGCCCTTCGCCCTTTTCCCATTTCCCTCTTTCCTTCATATTCCGCTTCTTTCTTTCATTTTATCTTCTCTTTGCCTTTGCCTTTCCGTTCTCTCTCTCTCTCGTATTTATTTTTTGGCGAGGGGGGGGGGGGGAGGAGGCAAGAGCCCTTCGCCCCGTTTCCTTCTTTTCTTCTTCTTCCTCTTCTCTCTTTCCTTTTATCTTTTCTTTCTCTTACCCTTTCCCTTCTCTCTCTCTCTCTTATTTATTTTTTGTCGGGGGGGGGGGGGGGAGGAGGCAAGAGCCCTTTGCCCCCGTTTCCCTCTTTCCTTATTATTCCGCTTCTTTCTTTCCTTTTATCTTCTCTTTCCCTTTCCCTTTTACTACTCTCTCTCTCTCTTATTTATTTTTTTGGCGGGGAGGGGGGGGGGGGGGAGCAAGAGCCCTTCGCCCTTTCCCCGTTTCCCTCTTTCCTTCTTATTCCGCTTCTTTCTTTCATTTTATCTTCTCTTTGCCTTTGCCTTTCCGTTCTCTCTCTCTCTCGTATTTATTTTTTGGCGAGGGGGGGGGGGAGGAGGCAAGAGCCCTTCGCCCCCGTTTCCCTCTTTTCTTCTTATTCTTCTTCATCTTCTTTCTTTCCTTTTATATTCTCTTTCTCTTTCCTTTCTCTTTCTCTCTTATTCATTTTTTAGCGGGGGGGGGGGGAGGCAAGAGCCCTTCGCCCCCGTTTCCCTCTTTTCTTCTTCTTCCCCTTCATTCTTTCATTTTTTCTTCTCTTTGCCTTTGCCTTTGCCTTTCCGTTCTCTCTCTCTCTCTTTAATTTTTGGCGGGGGGGGGGGGGGGGTTTGGGGGGAGGCAAGAGTCCTTCGCCCCCGTTTCCCTCTTTCCTTCTTATTCCGCTTCTTTCTTTCCTTTTATCTTCTCTTTCCCTTTCCCTTTTACTACTCTCTCTCTCTCTTATTTTTTTTTTGGCGGGGAGGGGGGGGGGCGGGAAGGAAAGAGCCCTTCGCCCTTTTCCCATTTCCCTCTTTCCTTCATATTCCGCTTCTTTCTTTCATTTTATCTTCTCTTTGCCTTTGCCTTTCCGTTCTCTATCTCTCTCTCTCTCTTATTTATTTTTTGGCGGAGAGGGGGGGGGGGGGGGAGGAGGCAAGAGCCCTTCGCCCCCGTTTCCCTCTTTTCTTCTTATTCTTCTTCCTCTTCTTTCTTTCCTTTTATATTCTCTTTCCCTTTCCTTTCTCTCTCTCTCTCTTTAATTTTTGGCGGGGGGGGGGGGGGTTGGGGGGGAGGCAAGAGCGCTTCGCACCCGTTTCACTCTTTTCTTTTTATTCTTCTTCCTCTTCTTTTTTACTTTTATCTTCTCTTTCCCTTTCCCTTTTACTACTCTCTCTCTCTTATTTATTTTTTTGGCGGGGAGGGGGGGGGGGAGGCAAGAGCCCTTCGCCCTTTCCCCGTTTCCCTCTTTCCTTCTTATTCCGCTTCTTTCATTTCATCTTCTCTTTGCCTTTGCCTTTCCCTTTCCGTTCTCTCTCTCTCTCTTATTTATTTTTTGGCGGGGGGGGGGGGGGGAGGAGGCAAGAGCCCTTCGCCCCCGTTTCCCTCTTTTCTTCTTATTCCGCTTCTTTCTTTCCTTTTATCTTCTCTTTCCCTTTCCCTTTTACTACTCTCTCTCTCTTATTTATTTTTTTGGGCGGGGAGGGGGGGGGGGGGGAGGCAAAAGCCCTTCGCCCTTTCCCCGTTTCCCTCTTTCCTTCTTATTCCGATTCTTTCTTTCATTTTATCTTCTCTTTGCCTTTGCCTTTGCCTTTCCGTTCTCTCTCTCTCTCTTATTTATTTTTTGGCGGGGGTGGGGGGAGGAGGCAAGAGCCCTTCGCCCCCGTTTCCCTCTTTTCTTCTTATTCTTCTTCCTCTTCTTTCTTTCCTTTTATATTCTCTTTCTCTTTCCTTTCTCTCTCTCTCTCTTATTTATTTTTTGGCGGGGGGGGGGGGGAGGAGGCAAGAGCCCTTCGCTCTTTCCCCGTTTCCCTCTTTCCTTCTTCTTCCCCTTCATTCTTTCATTTTATCTTCTCTTTGCCTTTGCCTTTGCCTTTCCGTTCTCTCTCTCTCTCTTATTTATTTTTTGACGGGGGGGGGGGGGAGGAGGCAAGAGCCCTTCGCCCCCGTTTCCTTCTTTTCTTCTTCTTCCTCTTCTCTCTTTCCTTTTATCTTTTCTTTCTCTTACCCTTTCCCTTCTCTCTCTCTCTCTTATTTATTTTTTGTCGGGGGGGGGGAGGAGGCAAGGGCCCTTTGCCCCCGTTTCCCTCTTTCCTTCTTATTCCGCTTCTTTCTTTCCTTTTATCTTCTCTTTCCCTTTCCCTTTTACTACTCTCTCTCTCTCTTATTTATTTTTTTGGCGGGGAGGGGGGGGGGGAGCAAGAGCCCTTCGCCCTTCGCCCTTTCCCCGTTTCCCTCTTTCCTTCTTATTCCGCTTCTTTCTTTCATTTTATCTTCTCTTTGCCTTTGCCTTTGCCTTTCCGTTCTCTCTCTCTCTCGTATTTATTTTTTGGCGAGGGGGGGGGGGGGGAGGCAAGAGCCCTTCGCCCCCGTTTCCCTCTTTTCTTCTTATTCTTCTTCATCTTCTTTCTTTCCTTTTATATTCTCTTTCTCTTTCCTTTCTCTCTCTCTCTTATTCATTTGTTGGCGGGGGGGGGGAGGAGGCAAGAGCCCTTCGCCCCCGTTTCCCTCTTTTCTTCTTCTTCCCCTTCATTCTTTCATTTTTTCTTCTCTTTGCCTTTGCCTTTGCCTTTCCGTTCTCTCTCTCTCTCTTTAATTTTTGGCGGGGGGGGGGGGGGTTTTGGGGGAGGCAAGAGTCCTTCGCCCCCGTTTCCCTCTTTCCTTCTTATTCCGCTTCTTTCTTTCCTTTTATCTTCTCTTTCCCTTTCCCTTTTACTACTCTCTCTCTCTCTTATTTATTTTTTTCGCGGGGAGGGGGGGGGGGAAGGAAAGAGCCCTTCGCCCTTTTCCCATTTCCTCTTTCCTTCATATTCCGCTTCTTTCTTTCATTTTATCTTCTCTTTGCCTTTGCCTTTGCCTTTCCGTTCTCTCTCTCTCTCTCTCTCTTATTTTTTTTTTTGGCGGGGAGGGGGGGGGGGGGAGGAGGCAAGTGCCCTTCGCCCCCGTTTCCCTCTTTTCTTCTTATTCTTCTTCCTCTTCTTTCTTTCATTTTATATTCTCTTTCCCTTTCCTTTCTCTCTCTCTCTCTTTAATTTTTGGCGGGGGGGGGGGGGGGTTGGGGGGGGGGAGGCAAGAGCGCTTCGCACCCGTTTCACTCTTTTCTTTTTATTCTTCTTCCTCTTCTTTTTTACTTTTATCTTCTCTTTCCCTTTCCCTTTTACTACTCTCTCTCTCTTATTTATTTTTTTGGCGGGGAGGGGGGGGGGGGGGAGGCAAGAGCCCTTCGCCCTTTCCCCGTTTCCCTCTTTCCTTCTTCTTCCCCTTCATTCTTTCATTTTATCTTCTCTTTGCCTTTGCCTTTCCCTTTCCTTTCTCTCTCTCTCTCTTATTTATTTTTTGGCGGGGGGGGGGGAGGAGGCAAGAGCCCTTCGCCCTTTCCCCGTTTCCCTCTTTCCTTCTTCTTCCCCTTCATTCTTTCCTTTTATCTTCTCTTTCCCTTTCCCTACTCTCTATCTCTTATTTATTTTTTTGGCGGGGAGGGGGGGGGGGGGAGCAAGAGCCCTTCGCCCTTTCCCCGTTTCCCTCTTTCCTTCTTATTCCGCTTCTTTCTTTCATTTTATCTTCTCTTTGCCTTTGCCTTTGCCTTTCCGTTCTCTCTCTCTCTCGTATTTATTTTTTGGCGAGGGGGGGGGGGGGGAGGAGGCAAGAGCCCTTCACCCCCGTTTCCTCTTTTCTTCTTATTCTTCTTCATCTTCTTTCTTTCCTTTTATATTCTCTTTCTCTCTCCTTTCTCTCTCTCTCTTATTCATTTTTTGGCGGGGGGGGGGGGGAGGAGGCAAGAGCCCTTCGCCCCCGTTTCCCTCTTTTCTTCTTCGTCCCCTTCATTCTTTCATTTTTTCTTCTCTTTGCCTTTGCCTTTGCCTTTCCGTTCTCTCTCTCTCTCTTTAATTTTTGGCGGGGGGGGGGGGGGGGGGTTTGGGGGAGGCAAGAGTCCTTCGCCCCCGTTTCCCTCTTTCCTTCTTATTCCGCTTCTTCTTTCCTTTTATCTTCTCTTTCCCTTTCCCTTTTACTACTCTCTCTCTCTCTTATTTTTTTTTTTGGCGGGGAGGGGGGGGGGGGGGGGAAGGAAAGAGCCCTTCGCCCTTTTCCCATTTCCCTCCTTTCCTTCATATTCCGCTTCTTTCTTTCATTTTATCTTCTCTTTGCCTTTGCCTTTCCGTTCTCTCTCTCTCTCTCTCTCTTATTTATTTTTTGGCGGGGAGGGGGGGGGGAGGAGGCAAGAGCCCTTCGCCCCCGTTTCCCTCTTTTCTTCTTATTCTTCTTCCTCTTCTTTCTTTCCTTTTATATTCTCTTTCCCTTTCCTTTCTCTCTCTCTCTCTTTAATTTTTGGCGGGGGGGGGGTTGGGGGGGGGGGGGGCAAGAGCGCTTCGCACCCGTTTCCCTCTTTTCTTCTTATTCTTCTTCCTCTTCTTTCTTTCCTTTTATATTCTCTTTCTCTTTCCTTTCTCTCTCTCTCTCTTATTTATTTTTTGGCGGGGGGGGGGGAGGAGGCAAGAGCCCTTCGCCCCCGTTTCCCTCTTTTCTTCTTATTCTTCTTCCTCTTCTTTCTTTCCTTTTATATTCTCTTTCTCTTTCCTTTCTCTCTCTCTCTCTTATTTATTTTTTGGCGGGGGGGGGGAGGAGGCAAGAGCCCTTCGCCCTTTCCCCGTTTCCCTCTTTCCTTCTTCTTCCCCTTCATTCTTTCATTTTATCTTCTCTTTGCCTTTGCCTTTGCCTTTCCGTTCTCTCTCTCTCTCTTATTTATTTTTTGGCGGGGGGGGGGGAGGAGGCAAGAGCCCTTCGCCCCCGTTTCCCTCTTTTCTTCTTCTTCCTCTTCTCTCTTTCCTTTTATCTTTTCTTTCTCTTACCCTTTCCCTTCTCTCTCTCTCTCTTATTAATTTTTTGGCGGGGGGGGGGGAGGAGGCAAGAGCCCTTCGCCCCCGTTTCCTTCTTTTCTTCTTCTTCCTCTTCTCTCTTTCCTTTTATCTTTTCTTTCTCTTACCCTTTCCCTTCTTTCTCTCTCTCTTATTTATTTTTTGTCGGGGGGGGGGAGGAGGCAAGGGCCCTTTGCCCCCGTTTCCCTCTTTCCTTCTTATTCCGCTTCTTTCTTTCCTTTTATCTTCTCTTTCCCTTTCCCTTTTGCTACTCTCTCTCTCTCTTATTTATTTTTTTGGCGGGGAGGGGGGGGGGGGAGCAAGAGCCCTTCGCCCTTTCCCCGTTTCCCTCTTTCCTTCTTATTCCGCTTCTTTCTTTCATTTTATCTTCTCTTTGCCTTTGCCTTTGCCTTTCCGTTCTCTCTCTCTCTCGTATTTATTTTTTGGCGAGGGGGGGGGGGGGGAGGAGGCAAGAGCCCTTCGCCCCCGTTTCCCTCTTTTCTTCTTATTCTTCTTCATCTTCTTTCTTTCCTTTTATATTCTCTTTCTCTTTCCTTTCTCTCTCTCTCTTATTCATTTGTTGGCGGGGGGGGGGAGGAGGCAAGAGCCCTTCGCCCCCGTTTCCCTCTTTTCTTCTTCTTCCCCTTCATTCTTTCATTTTTTCTTCTCTTTGCCTTTGCCTTTGCCTTTCCGTTCTCTCTCTCTCTCTTTAATTTTTGGCGGGGGGGGGGGGGGGGGGTTTGGGGGAGGCAAGAGTCCTTCGCCCCCGTTTCCCTCTTTCCTTCTTATTCCGCTTCTTTCTTTCCTTTTATCTTCTCTTTCCCTTTCCCTTTTACTACTCTCTCTCTCTCTTATTTATTTTTTTCGCGGGGAGGGGGGGGGGAAGGAAAGAGCCCTTCGCCCTTTTCCCATTTCCCTCTTTCCTTCATATTCCGCTTCTTTCTTTCATTTTATCTTCTCTTTGCCTTTGCCTTTGCCTTTCCGTTCTCTCTCTCTCTCTCTCTCTTATTTTTTTTTTGGCGGGGAGGGGGGGGGGGAGGAGGCAAGTGCCCTTCGCCCCCGTTTCCCTCTTTTTTTCTTATTCTTCTTCCTCTTCTTTCTTTCATTTTATATTCTCTTTCCCTTTCCTTTCTCTCTCTCTCTCTTTAATTTTTGGCGGGGGGGGGGGGTTGGGGGGGGGGAGGCAAGAGCGCTTCGCACCCGTTTCACTCTTTTCTTTTTATTCTTCTTCCTCTTCTTTTTTACTTTTATCTTCTCTTTCCCTTTCCCTTTACTACTCTCTCTCTCTTATTTATTTTTTTGGCGGGGAGGGGGGGGGGGGGGAGGCAAGAGCCCTTCGCCCTTTCCCCGTTTCCCTCTTTCCTTCTTCTTCCCCTTCATTCTTTCATTTTATCTTCTCTTTGCCTTTGCCTTTCCCTTTCCTTTCTCTCTCTCTCTCTTATTTATTTTTTGGCGGGGGGGGGGGGGAGGAGGCAAGAGCCCTTCGCCCTTTCCCCGTTTCCCTCTTTCCTTCTTCTTCCCCTTCATTCTTTCCTTTTATCTTCTCTTTCCCTTTCCCTACTCTCTATCTCTTATTTATTTTTTTGGCGGGGAGGGGGGGGGGGGAGCAAGAGCCCTTCGCCCTTTCCCCGTTTCCCTCTTTCCTTCTTATTCCGCTTCTTTCTTTCATTTTATCTTCTCTTTGCCTTTGCCTTTGCCTTTCCGTTCTCTCTCTCTCTCGTATTTATTTTTTGGCGAGGGGGGGGGGGGGGGGGAGGAGGCAAGAGCCCTTCACCCCCGTTTCCCTCTTTTCTTCTTATTCTTCTTCATCTTCTTTCTTTCCTTTTATATTCTCTTTCTCTCTCCTTTCTCTCTCTCTCTTATTCATTTTTTGGCGGGGGGGGGGGGGGAGGAGGCAAGAGCCCTTCGCCCCCGTTCCCTCTTTTCTTCTTCGTCCCCTTCATTCTTTCATTTTTTCTTCTCTTTGCCTTTGCCTTTGCCTTTCCGTTCTCTCTCTCTCTCTTTAATTTTTGGCGGGGGGGGGGGGGTTTGGGGGAGGCAAGAGTCCTTCGCCCCCGTTTCCCTCTTTCCTTCTTATTCCGCTTCTTTCTTTCCTTTTATCTTCTCTTTCCCTTTCCCTTTTACTACTCTCTCTCTCTCTTATTTTTTTTTTGGCGGGGAGGGGGGGGGGGGAAGGAAAGAGCCCTTCGCCCTTTTCCCATTTCCCTCTTTCCTTCATATTCCGCTTCTTTCTTTCATTTTATCTTCTCTTTGCCTTTGCCTTTGCCTTTCCGTTCTCTCTCTCTCTCTCTCTCTTATTTATTTTTTGGCGGGGAGGGGGGGGGAGGAGGCAAGAGCCCTTCGCCCCCGTTTCCCTCTTTTCTTCTTATTCTTCTTCCTCTTCTTTCTTTCCTTTTATATTCTCTTTCCCTTTCCTTTCTCTCTCTCTCTCTTTAATTTTTGGCGGGGGGGGGGGGGGGGGTTGGGGGGGGGGGGGGCAAGAGCGCTTCGCACCCGTTTCCCTCTTTTCTTCTTATTCTTCTTCCTCTTCTTTCTTTCCTTTTATATTCTCTTTCTCTTTCCTTTCTCTCTCTCTCTCTCTTATTTATTTTTTGGCGGGGGGGGGGGGGGAGGAGGCAAGAGCCCTTCGCCCCCGTTTCCCTCTTTTCTTCTTATTCTTCTCCTCTTCTTTCTTTCCTTTTATATTCTCTTTCTCTTTCCTTTCTCTCTCTCTCTCTTATTTATTTTTTGGCGGGGGGGGGGGGGGAGGAGGCAAGAGCCCTTCGCCCTTTCCCCGTTTCCCTCTTTCCTTCTTCTTCCCCTTCATTCTTTCATTTTATCTTCTCTTTGCCTTTGCCTTTGCCTTTCCGTTCTATCTCTCTCTCTTATTTATTTTTTGGCGGGGGGGGGAGGAGGCAAGAGCCCTTCGCCCCCGTTTCCCTCTTTTCTTCTTCTTCCTCTTCTCTCTTTCCTTTTATCTTTTCTTTCTCTTACCCTTTCCCTTTTCTCTCTCTCTCTTATTAATTTTTTGGCGGGGGGGGGGGGGGGAGGAGGCAAGAGCCCTTCGCCCCCGTTTCCTTCTTTTCTTCTTCTTCCTCTTCTCTCTTTCCTTTTATCTTTTCTTTCTCTTACCATTTCCCTTCTTTCTCTCTCTCTTATTTATTTTTTGTCGGGGGGGGGGGGGAGGAGGCAAGGGCCCTTTGCCCCCGTTTCCCTCTTTCCTTCTTATTCCGCTTCTTTCTTTCCTTTTATCTTCTCTTTCCCTTTCCCTTTTGCTACTCTCTCTCTCTCTTATTTATTTTTTTGGCGGGGAGGGGGGGGGGGGAGCAAGAGCCCTTCGCCCTTTCCCCGTTTCCCTCTTTCCTTCTTATTCCGCTTCTTTCTTTCATTTTTATCTTCTCTTTGCCTTTGCCTTTGCCTTTCCGTTCTCTCTCTCTCTCGTATTTATTTTTTGGCGAGGCGGGGGGGGGGGGGAGGAGGCAAGAGCCCTTCGCCCCCGTTTCCCTCTTTTCTTCTTATTCTTCTTCATCTTCTTTCTTTCCTTTTATATTCTCTTTCTCTTTCCTTTCTCTCTCTCTCTTATTCATTTTTTGGCGGGGGGGGGGGGGGGAGGAGGCAAGAGCCCTTCGCCCCCGTTTCCCTCTTTTCTTCTTCTTCCCCTTCATTCTTTCATTTTTTCTTCTCTTTGCCTTTGCCTTTGCCTTTCCGTTCTCTCTCTCTCTCTTTAATTTTTGGCGGGGGGGGGGGGGGTTTTCGGGGAGGCAAGAGTCCTTCGCCCCCGTTTCCCTCTTTCCTTCTTATTCCGCTTCTTTCTTTCCTTTTATCTTCTCTTTCCCTTTCCCTTTTACTACTCTCTCTCTCTCTTATTTTTTTTTGGGGCGGGGAGGGGGGGGGGAAGGAAAGAGCCCTTCGCCCTTTTCCCATTTCCCTCTTTCCTTCATATTCCGCTTCTTTCTTTCATTTTATCTTCTCTTTGCCTTTGCCTTTGCCTTTCCGTTCTCTCTCTCTCTCTCTCTCTCTTATTTATTTTTTGGCGGGGAGGGGGGGGGGGGGAGGAGGCAAGAGCCCTTCGCCCCCGTTTCCCTCTTTTCTTCTTATTCTTCTTCCTCTTCTTTCTTTCCTTTTATATTCTCTTTCCCTTTCCTTTCTCTCTCTCTCTCTTTAATTTTTGGCGGGGGGAGGGGGGGGTGGGGGGGGGGGGGGGAGGCAAGAGCGCTTCGCACCCGTTTCCCTCTTTTCTTCTTATTCTTCTTCCTCTTCTTTCTTTCCTTTTATATTCTCTTTCTCTTTCCTTTCTCTCTCTCTCTCTTATTTATTTTTTGGCGGGGGGGGGGAGGAGGCAAGAGCCCTTCGCCCCCGTTTCCCTCTTTTCTTCTTATTCTTCTTCCTCTTCTTTCTTTCCTTTTATATTCTCTTTCTCTTTCCTTTCTCTCTCTCTCTCTTATTTATTTTTTGGCGGGGGGGGGGGGGAGGAGGCAAGAGCCCTTCGCCCTTTCCCCGTTTCCCTCTTTCCTTCTTCTTCCCCTTCATTATTTCATTTTATCTTCTCTTTGCCTTTGCCTTTGCCTTTCCGTTCTCTCTCTCTCTCTTATTTATTTTTTGGCGGGGGGGAGGAGGCAAGAGCCCTTCGCCCCCGTTTCCCTCTTTTCTTCTTCTTCTTCTTCCTCTTCTTTCTTTCCTTTTATATTCTCTTTCTCTTTCCTTTCTCTCTCTCTCTCTTATTTATTTTTTGGCGGGGGGGGGGGGAGGGAGGCAAGAGCCCTTCGCCCTTTCCCCGTTTCCCTCTTTCCTTCTTCTTCCCCTTCATTATTTCATTTTATCTTCTCTTTGCCTTTGCCTTTGCCTTTCCGTTCTCTCTCTCTCTCTTATTTATTTTTTGGCGGGGGGGGGGGGGGGAGGAGGCAAGAGCCCTTCGCCCCCGTTTCCCTCTTTTCTTTTTCTTCCTCTTCTCTCTTTCCTTTTATTTTTTCTTTCTCTTACCCTTTCCTTCTCTCTCTCTCTCTTATTAAATTTTTGGCGGGGGGGGGGGGGGGAGGAGGCAAGAGCCCTTCGCCCCCGTTTCCCTCTTTCCTTCTTATTCCGCTTCTTTCTTTCCTTTCCTTTTATCTTCTCTTTCCCTTTCCCTTTTACTACTCTCTCTCTCTTATTTATTTTTTGGGCGGGGAGGGGGGAGGGGGAGCAAGAGCCCTTCGCCCTTTCCCCGTTTCCCTCTTTCCTTCTTATTCCGCTTCTTTCTTTCATTTTATCTTCTCTTTGCCTTTGCCTTTGCCTTTCCGTTCTCTCTCTCTCTCTTATTTCCTTTTTGGCTGGGGGGGGGGGGGAGGAGGCAAGAGCCCTTCGCCCCCGTTTCCCTCTTTTCTTCTTCTTCCTCTTCTCTCTTTCCTTTTATCTTTTCTTTCTCTTACCCTTTCCCTTCTCTCTCTCTCTCTTTAATTTTTGGCGGGGAGGGGGGGGGGGGGAAGGAAAGAGCCCTTCGCCCTTTTCCCATTTCCCTCTTTCCTTCATATTCCGCTTCTTTCTTTCATTTTATCTTCTCTTTGCCTTTGCCTTTGCCTTTCCGTTCTCTCTCTCTCTCTCTCTCTTATTTATTTTTTGGCGGGGAGGGGGTGGGGGAGGAGGCAAGAGCCCTTCGCCCCCGTTTCCCTCTTTTCTTTTTATTCTTCTTCCTCTTCTTTCTTTCCTTTTATATTCTCTTTCCCTTTCCTTTCTCTCTCTCTCTCTTTAATTTTTGGCGGGGGGGGGGGGGGGGGGTTGGGGGGGGGGGTTGGGGGGGGGGGGGAGGCAAGAGCGCTTCGCACCCGTTTCCCTCTTTTCTTCTTATTCTTCTTCCTCTTCTTTCTTTCCTTTTATATTCTCTTTCTCTTTCCTTTTTCTCTCTCTCTCTCATTTATTTTTTGGCGGGGGGGGGGGGGGGAGGCAAGAGCGCTTCGCACCCGTTTCACTCTTGTCTTTTTATTCTTCTTCCTCTTCTTTTTTACTTTTATCTTCTCTTTCCCTTTCCCTTTTACTACTCTCTCTCTCTTATTTATTTTTTTGGCGGGGAGGGGGGGGGGTGGCAAGAGCCCTTCGCCCTTTCCTCGTTTCCCTCTTTCCCTCTTATTCCGCTTCTTTCATTTCATCTTCTCTTTGCCTTTGCCTTTGCCTTTCCGTTCTCTCTCTCTCTCTTATTTATTTTTTAGCGGGGGGGGGGGGGAGGAGGCAAGAGCCCTTCGCCCTTTCCCCGTTTCCCTCTTCTTCCTTCTTCTTCCCCTTCATTCTTTCATTTTATCTTCTCTTTGCCTTTGCCTTTGCCTTTCCGTTCTCTCTCTCTCTCTTATTTATTTTTTGGCGGGGGGGGGGGATGAGGCAAGAGCCCTTCGCCCCCGTTTCCCTCTTTTCTTCTTCTTCCTCTTCTCTCTTTCCTTTTATCTTTTCTTTCTCTTACCCTTTCCCTTCTCTCTCTCTCTCTTATTAATTTTTTGGCGGGGGGGGGGGGGAGGAGGCAAGAGCCCTTCGCCCCGTTTCCTTCTTTTCTTCTTCTTCCTCTTCTCTCTTTCCTTTTATCTTTTCTTTCTCTTACCCTTTCCCTTCTTTCTCTCTCTCTTATTTATTTTTTGTCGGGGGGGGAGGAGGCAAGAGCCCTTTGCCCCCGTTTCCCTCTTTCCTTCTTATTCCGCTTCTTTCTTTCCTTTTATCTTCTCTTTCCCTTTCCCTTTTGCTACTCTCTCTCTCTCTTATTTATTTTTTTGGCGGGGAGGGGGGGGGGGGAGCAAGAGCCCTTCGCCCTTTCCCCGTTTCCCTCTTTCCTTCTCATTCCGCTTCTTTCTTTCATTTTATCTTCTCTTTGCCTTTGCTTTTGCCTTTCCGTTCTCTCTCTCTCTCGTATTTATTTTTTGGCGAGGGGGGGGGGGGGGGGAGGAGGCAAGAGCCCTTCGCCCCCGTTTCCCTCTTTTCTTCTTATTCTTCTTCATCTTCTTTCTTTCCTTTTATATTCTCTTTCTCTTTCCTTTCTCTCTCTCTCTTATTCATTTTTTTGGCGGGGGGGGGGGGGGGAGGAGGCAAGAGCCCTTCGCCCCCGTTTCCCTCTTTTCTTCTTCTTCCCCTTCATTCTTTCATTTTTTCTTCTCTTTGTCTTTGCCTTTGCCTTTCCGTTCTCTCTCTCTCTCTTTAATTTTTGGCGGGGGGGGGGGGGGGGTTTCGGGGAGGCAAGAGTCCTTCGCCCCCGTTTCCCTCTTTCCTTCTTATTCCGCTTCTTTCTTTCCTTTCCTTTTATCTTCTCTTTCCCTTTCCCTTTTACTACTCTCTATCTCTTATTTATTTTTTGGGCGGGGAGGGGGGGAGGGGGAGCAAGAGCCCTTCGCCCTTTCCCCGTTTCCCTCTTTCCTTCTTATTCCGCTTCTTTCTTTCATTT
>JAVYIG010015168.1:0-37535 GCA_035222895.1 Strongylocentrotus droebachiensis | reverse complement strand
CCTGAGTGGTTGTTGTAGTTTATTTCTTTTGTTTTGTATTATATTTCGGCTCCCGAATCAGGAGATAATTAGATGCAAAGCATCTTACCCAGAAAGCCGGCCAAACCGCCCCTTCCAATCCGACGCACCAATCAGAGTAGACGATTCGAGAAAACTTCATGCATATTCATTATCAACATATATAATCATGAATACATTTTTGAGCGGTTACAGAACATGGCGAGCGACGAAGGAGATCTCTTATCAAAGAGCCTTGAATATGCGGTCGAAAGGTTGAAATTATCATCTTTTAAGGAGTTACAATCAAAAGCTATAAAATCAGCAGTGAAAGGGGAAGATGTATTTGTTAATCTTCCAACGGATTATGGCAAATCTGCGATTTTTCAAGCCATTTCACTGTGCAAGGACTTCTTTGTGCGGACGACCACAGTCGCTGCCAGCACACCATCCCCATCGGCGTCTACTCCCGAAGCTGCCCAGAGTTCGGGGGCCTACTCACACCGCACTGCACTGTCCATTAAAGTTATCGTTTCACCTCTTATTTCTTTAATGAAAGAATGTGAATCAAACTTGTCACACACAATAAAATGATATCTTCAGTTAAGTTCAGTATAAGAAATAGCTAGGAAAACTCTTGCACAGGAACCATGCAGAATGTACTGCATAGTAGATATCTACCCTTTTTTGCACATCTATTACATTATAGACCTAAGCAGAATTACCAGAATTTGATGTCCTTTTCATTATTTTAATTCACTTGCATGCAGCTAGCTCGGCTAGCCCTGCAAATTCAAAGCTCCATGAACGCATCGTTTTCACACGTACACAGATATTCACGTGTTGTACAATAACAATTGCGACCAGCTGATCGTGCGAACCACTAGAGTCTATGCGTAGGTTAAAATGAAAAACAAGGAAACAAAATTTTACTATGAATCTACTAAAGTAGCAGATATAAATACCCTAGTCAATAAGTAGAATATTGTTTTTGATAAATTCATATTTTATTCGAAATTGAACTGGATATTATTTTATTTTTTTAGTACATTTGAATACCGATTCCCCCACAAATACATGGACGAAGCCATTTAAACACCGCGCGGTTAAAACAATTAGGATTGGCCACGATCATCGCTAGTTGCTGTATATGTAAGACCCTCCGCTGAAGCGGCTCGGTCCAGCGATCACTGCTGTAAAGCCACACTGCGTTAGTCTATTTTCAGACCCTGCTCGGCAGACAAGCAGCGCGCGAGGCCTTGTCCAAAGGCTAGGATTTGGGGGGCGGTAGTGAGCCATCGAAATCCAGTGAGCACGCGAAGCGTGCGAATCACTTAAAGAGCGCGCGTAGCGCGCTCCCTAGGGGGGTGGGTGCAGGGAGGGGGGAGTTCGCGCGGAAGCTTTGAAAGAAGACGATTCTTGTACCTTTCTCGACTCATAATCCTTGTCTGAATTCAGTCCGCCCCTCCTGCGCATAGCGCGGAAGCTTTGACGTATTGTTAGACAAAGAAGACGATTCGTTGTACCATTCACGACCCTTAAACCTTATCTGTATTCAGTCCCCCTCTTTCGAAGTGTGGAAGCTTTGACGTTTCATTAAATTATTAGAGAAAGAAGACGATTCGTTGTTTCGTTCTCGACTCTTAATCCTTAATTTAAACTCAATTTCCCCCCTTTACGCGCGAAGCGCGGAAGCTTTGACGTTTCATTAAATTATTAGAGAAAGAAGACGATTCGTTGTACCGTTCTCGACTCCTTTTCCCGTTTTCTTCCTACGTCCTCTTACTTTTGTTCTTCTCTTTCTCTCTCTTTTTTTTTGGCCGGCGTTTTTTTTTTTGTGGGGGGACCGCCCCCACCGCCCCCCTGGCTACGCGCCTGTTTGAGGGGGGTTACCCCCCCCCCCCCCGGCCCCCCCTGCGTACGCGCCTGTGAACGTTAGACATGTGTAATCATTTCAAGTCACTTATATTTTATTATATGATCCACCATTATTACCATTATGTTAATACTATGTGATGTTTCATTTGAAATGAAACATTAAGTCTCATATATTATATTTAAAACCATAATTGCTTAAATTGATAATAGCTCTATAACATCGGAACCATATTTTTCCGTTATTGATAAGTAAAGCCAAGACAAGATAATTTTTTGTTGCGACTGTAAGTTTGTAGATTTAACTATTAATGCAACGCAAATTAAGTAGGCCTAATAAATCGTGTTACGTCTACCTAAATAACTGCTAGGAACACCTTAACAACTGCATACCATCCATTATTTGTTTATACGTGACGTCACAATAGCGAAGGTCATGAATATTTTTGTTTTGCAGAAATTATGGGGGAATAATGGCTGTCTAATGAAGCATGATAGTGAATTACGTAGATCGAATTGAATGCCTTTCGAGCTACAATACCGAATAAATAGTATGAGGGATTGCTAAGTTCAATCATAATTACAAGTTTTTCGATAATCATATAAGAATGGAATTGTATTATTACACAGTGATTGACATTACTGATGATAAGTGACCTTACAATAACAAGTTTTTGATAGTCATTTAAGAAAAGAAGGAATTAATTGTGATTATAACACAATGATTACATATTTTTACGTATAATTATCATACTCATGATTTTTTTTGAGGTAATTCGTGAAAGAAAATGAAAAAAAAGAAAGGCGACTCAAAGGCGAGGGACCAAAGATATGACCCCTCAATTGCTTTTATTTATGCCAATCTGTTCTGTTCTGAATTGCTTCAAAAATTACAGAATGTTGCAGATTCATAATGTTTTAATCAGCTTGCACTTTGTAACTGATAAGGTTTTATCAATAATATTATTTGCAAACGATCGGCAACAGCATTCTAATCAAACACGTTCAGTGGAAACAAAAAACAAGGGGAGAGTCCCTCGCTAGCCGTGTTAACACTTAAAATCCCTAAGGCTATCAAACTAATGAACTGTATATCGTTTTCATTGAGAAGAATAAAAGGAGTTTCATACGAATTTCCGGTTACAAAGATTCATGTTAAATTTTCAATTTCTACCGCGTGATTCCTTACTTTTGTGTGTGTTTCTTTTTGCTTTTGTCGTTATTGTTTTGATAGTTCTATACTGATTCCCCGACGACCCCCCCCCCCCCCCCCCCCCACATACACACACACATGACGCCACCCATGAGTGCTTGGTGAGTACGTATCCTTTAGCACGAGTATCAGCTTAAACAGGTGGTGGAATTTCACAGACACATATTACAAAATGTTAAAGGAAAAGAATTTGAGATTTTCAAGCAAACTTATTTCCGTCTAGGTTCATTTGAAGAGAAACGTTCCCATAAATATTGGTGCACTTGTCGTACGGGGAGCAGTGAACAATTTACATTTTATTATTTGGGGAAATATCTTACTCTAAAGTTTTTTCCCCAAATATAATATCTCATAAGTTTTCGGATTTCATTGGCGTATCCAGAATACTGGTATATAGGGTCTATTCGGCTTAGGCCCCTACCCTGTTTGAAGGCCAAGATACATGGTATCTCCCCCCCCCCCCCAGTATCAGTATCTTGATATGCCTTTTGATTCATTTGGAGAGAAAAATAGATGAAATTGCATATAATATTTGTTTAGTATTTTGTACCGGCATTTCATGTTTACGGAACACTGTCTTCCTCATTTGAAAGAACATGTAAAAAGGTTACATCAAATTAGATCACATTCCTTCTTCTTTTTAATAAAACACCCCCCAAAATAAATAAAAAAATAAAATAAGTTACTAAAGAAATAAAAAAAAAGAAGAAGAAATAAAGGGAAATCTAAGGTTACTTCCCCATTTACATGCTTGTTATTCGGTCTAAAGTTCCGTCTATTTTAGAGAAGACAATCCTTTATTTAAGCGGTTTAGGGTTTTAACCTTTGGGTCAAGCTCGCTGTTCATAAGGACCGCTATCTATCGATCCTTTATAAATAGCGGTCTTTATGAATAGCGAGCATACCCCTTAAAGCCCCACTGTCATACTTGGAGCTACTTGCTCCCTGTATATAGAAAACTACCCTAATCGGTGCCTGTTGGTCCCCCATGATCCTCTTTTTCTTATGTTAGTTGAGAGCTGAGTTAATGAGATAGCCACCTGTCAGTGACCTCGCTGTGTGGTATAATCCCTTCTGGCCCAGTAGTATTGACGGTCTTTAACCTTTAATCATTAGACCTAATTCGATTAATCGAACTGCTTTCTAATGTTTTAGTGTTTCAAATAGTACGAATGGAAAATGGTATATAGTTGTTTTAATTGCTTGTATAATTATAACGCAAAGTAACTATCATTCTATTACATTTAACAATGACGACAGGTAACAAATTAATCGTTCAGTAAATGAGAAATTCTCTAATAGCTACAGGGGTGATTTCAAGGTTTCCATTCATTCCCTTTTATCTTTTAAACACAGATGTTTCATTAAGAACAAACATTGGCATTATCTCAATAAGATTTATATTCATAGATTCCCTATAAAATAATTGATAGGTCTATGCCTAATGTAAATTGTAGCTAATAGAATTACTTTAATTAATTTAAAGGGTGTTACAGGGATTTGCGTGCATGGTGAAAATGTTAAAACTTGTAAAAGGGCAAAAAATGTTGTAAAAACATCATAGTTAAAATCTTTCCTAAAAGTATGGTAGAAAAAAATATATATTCATCGTTAGCAAACTAACAGTCATTTTTCTTTATCAAATTTGAATTTTGTAACTGGCAGTGTTTTATTCACTCCATTTGTTGTGTACAAAATAAGGGCTTCAATTTTCACTCAGTAGGCCTATAGAAAGAAAACCACATAGTATTTTGATCTGAAATATTGCACATATTTTCATAAACTCATCTTGCCGCTACATAATAATTTGGGCTTATAATTAAGGGCTTGCAAATGCCTGATAGGGGCTTGAATTGAACGAATTTCCACAAATGTAAACTGATCAAAATGACTTACCATGATAATGTATGTATCTGCCTGCGAGCTGCTTACAGTATTGCACCTTTCCAACTGAAAACCGAATAGGAAATGGTGTATATGATGCTATTCTTCGTGTGTTTTAAGATCTATAGAATCGTGTCCTCGCTCAAACAATACATGCTATTGACTGATGAATCATCCGAGGGCACGTTCACATGGACCGGTTGGTAGAAAACATTTCAATGGTATGGAATATGGATCGACAGCCAGTGTTCACCGACCTATGAGTGCGTAGACGGTTCACGCCTAGAAAGAGAGAGAGAGAGAGAGAGAGAGAGAGAGAGAGAGAGAGAGAGGGGGGGGGGGTGCAGCAGCAGCAGGTGGGTATTGTAAGGAGGGGCTGTCAGAAAATACCACTATAGCGGACGATTAGAAAATGAACTCGCCAGACGTGTAGCCTATTGTATTTTTTAAGCTACAGGGAAATAGAATAAAGACAAAATATAGAGAAAGAGGAAGAGGGTCTAAATATAAAGGCCCCCCAAATCGTTATGAGGCAGTTTGAGAATGAGCGAACCCTTTTCATTATCGACTCTTTTCCCTTGCATGCCCCTCCAGAATGAAAGAGCTGGCTACACAAGATTATTATTGTATGGAAAGTAGTGCCGGGGGAGAGAAAAAGATAGGAAGAAAGAGGGAAAGAAAGGGAAAGATAGAGATAATATAGATGGAGAGAGAGAGAGGGAGCAAGAGAGAAGGAGAGAGAGAGGGGGGGGGGGGGATGTGCAATGACGTCACTATAACTTATAAGGACCTACGGGAAGACAATACAATGCCAGACTTCCAAAGAAAATATTTATTCAAACGAAATACACACAGCGTTCCTTTTCCTTTACCTACTGAGAATAATACAAAGAAACAATGTCACCTGTGCTTGTAGTCTCATTATTTATATTCTTCTTTATCAATCCAGAAATGGTTTTACATATTTATAGTGAGATATACCTGCAAGACGCATTAAAGCAAAGTATTTTTTATTTTATTTTTCTCTTCCCCAAACCGAAGGCCATCCCCTCCCATCATCTTTTTCTGTCTATCTGTCTATCTGTCTGTCTGTCTCTCTCTCTCTCTCTCTGTCTCCCTCCTCACACACACACACACTCTCTTTCTCTCTCTTTCTCTCTCTCTCCCTTTTGACACCTCCTTCCGTTTCCCCCTCACTTCACCTCTTTATAAGCGCCAATCCTACACCTGCCTGCGCACACCACTGCAGTCATGTATGTTTCAAATGATTTCTCTCCCTTCTCTCTCTCTTTCAATATTTTGCATGACTTGTAATATTTTCGGTCCATATCTCACGTCCTCACGATGCATTCAAATATTTCCCCGTACCGTCATACAATCCACCTGCTCCTATACCCTTGTTAGATCATCCAATGTATGACAACAGATGGCGCCATAACGGGATAAGTCTAATAAATATTTACAGCCCTCTAGTCTCACAGTCCTCTCTCCATTATGAGTGAAAATGAATGTATAAAACGGTCGCAACTTTAACTTAGAAATATCAATCTCTATTTCAATGGCCTTGCCCATCACACTTTAAAATGTGCGAAATGACAATGACATAATACGTAAACAGAACATGATTTCCATGGGAACTACATACAGACACAGAGTACTGAAAAAGCCCATGAGTTAATTTGTCTAAAGATCATATTCTTTTAAGCTATATCTATGACATTGTATTTTTCGCAGTTTCTCTTTCTCTCCACCTGTATATTGTGTAACATTTTTTATCTAATATGCAATTTAACAACCAGTATCGAGTCTTTTTCTTCATGTTTAAAATAAGGTTGCATGTAGCCTATGGTTGTATTGGCAAATATTACCCCCCCCCCTCTCTTAAACAAAAATATGTGAAAGTTATATACCCCGCAGATTCTCTCGAGGGGTAGGTGTATTTTGGAATTCTAGTTTAATTGTTTTGTTTGTTTTTCGTATCCCCTTCTAAGTTTTATTCCCCATTGACATAACAGGGGTTAAACTTATATCCAGCGCACCAGAACTATCGGACCTTGTACCAACCCGAAAAACATATTTTCTTTTTATATTAAAACAATTTCATTACTCATTAATGAATGAAGAACTGCACGCGGATACAACATTACTCTTTTCGGTGGCAACATAATTTTTTATAAGTGAATAAAATCCCAAATTTCGTAATAATCGTAATACATTGTATTCAATGAAATACATGTACATGTACGTGTCGTAAAAAATGATAATTCAACAATAATTCAATGTGCTGAGGTATATACATTGATTGTGGTTAGTTTAAAAAATATATCAAGTTATAATGTAATACACTGAATGTATGCTTGTTTCTTTCCCAAAGTGCCTAGAGTGTCAACATTACCTGTTCCAGAATTCAAACAGTCATGAAACTAACGTACATGTACTTTTTTGTTTGCTAGGTCGGACAAACATCGGGAAAGGTTGGTTTGTCCAATTTAGCAACATCTACTGCACACTCTTCCATCTGAGTGAGTAGATATTATACACCATAAAATAATAAGTTACTTCTTTATACACGCGGAGAAACTTGCATAACCTTGCATTGCACTGTATATTATGCGGAAATTACCATAAAAGACCCCGAATATTCAAGTCGCGCTTCGTGAGTCTATGTTTTTAAAACTAATTTATGAGGCCTTCCACATCAACTTCTTGTATGTGAGTTGTACATAAATGGATTATTGACCTTTTCAAAGGTAATTTGCAAGAAAAAATATTTATCTTCAATAACGGCACCATCGTGTGCATTTACACATTTATATTTAATATTCTACATTAATACCACTACAATGAGAAACAATGATCTTCTTTGGCACTGGAAATATCTTTGCTTAAGGAATTAATCATGAAACATCATTCAACGGAGAAGTTGAATGCACCGTAAGTATCTTTGATAATACGTCAATTACCATTATCATTATTATTATGATTTTAGTCAGTGTCACTTTTCTTATGTAGTTATACCTACATTAATAATAATGGTGGTTACATTTACTCAGGGTACGCTCGTCAATACAGCTCTTTTGGGGGTCCTTCAATTAATATTACCCAAGGTGGCCAGGTGTCCATTAATTTAAACAGGGTAGACAATTTGGATAAAACACAATGTCCAAGAATGTAAACACCGAATGAGGATTGAACCCCGGAGCTGGTGCCTTCATTATATACCACAGTGCATCAAGTTTGACCAACTTGTGTTAATCAAAGTCACTGTTTGAGTAAATCGAGAACAACTATTTACATAAAATCAACATTTCAAGTACTTTTCACAAACGATTTTTTTTTAGAAACACCATCATTCCTAAAAATCGAATAATTAATAAAAATGACACAATTCTATAAGTCCTTACCTGAGACATTAAAACAATAAATATGTATATTGCAAAAATAACTGCTTTTCAATAATGCTTTATGATAAATTATAACAGGTTATCATCCCAATCTTCACACTTAAAAAACGAAATGAGATGATAAAATCAATTACATCGTATTTTGTAAACTGTACAAGGAAATTTTGAGAACAGGATGTACATCAGATAATGAACAAAAGCTATACCACAATATTTTGGTTATGCAGTGTGAGAAAGAATGCATATCTACCTCGGTCGCTATTGAATCCGCAAAAAGAATATCACATCATCCGGTCACGGCAAGAAATAGCCATCCCACTTCCTACCACTCCAAAACGTTGGTTTTATGTGCAAACATTCTTTATAACCACTTCATATTTTAAATAAAAAATATATTATTTCATTACGAAGACACGAGTAATACATTAAGGATCTTAAACGAAGCCGAAAACTCTCGAGTCAATTTAAGTCGCAAAAGTTATGATATATCTTACGATCATTTCATGCATGAATCTTTTAATGGTTCATGGCTTACGCCTGCTGCACACGAGACGCCATTCAGTGACATTCAGTGACATTCAGTGTGAATTGATTTAGTTTTTGATTATTATTATTATTATTATTATCATTATCATCATCAATATTGTTATCATTATCATCATCAATATTGTTATCATTATCATCATAATTTTTCTCACTATTGTCGATAGTGTTATTTTGTATGGATTAATATTAATTCTATTTGTATTGTATTGTATATTTCACAGTGTTTAATTGACAAATTCAAACTGATTGTAACCTTCTCCAATACCCCAATGTGGGTGACATGAGAATAAATTGTCATTGTCATTGTCAATTGTCATTGTCAGGCATATGCATGCACAGGACAGGCCTAGACGCAGTCTGAAGGCAAAGCCGAAACTTGTTGACGCAGGATTGCGATGATGATCAAGTGCAATATATTAGATTTGTCCGAAACACCGGTGAAGAAAATATTTGAGTTTACACCCACAATTTAAAGTTCGTGTAAAATTTTGTGTTGACTTTTCGTGTGCAGCCGTGAATAATTATCTGCAAACTCCACTGTTTATTGTGGAGTATTATGACCTTTGCACCCGAGGCGTCATTTGCGTTATTTTCTGCGCTAACCAAGGCTGTAATTGCTTCTAGGCCATACACATATAATTAAAAGCAATATTTGCACTTTCCATTTTGCAATAATAACTTGTCACCCATGGGTGTTGATCCTTACGTAATACCTATTGTTCAGGGGGGGGGGATGAATGAATAGTTCACCCCCCCTGAACAATAGGTATCAATGACAGATCGACACCCATGTTGTCACCCTTCTATTTCGCATCAAGTCGCTGACGCAACCTTCCGTCAAGCAAATGATGCCTCGTGTGCAATCGGTGTCATGAATATTGAAATGTTGGCGTAGTTTAATGACGGATGCGCCACAGACGTCAGCATCAATATTGACGCATCTTAGTTCATGATGCAAGACTCGTATGTTGGTACCATGTACTTGATATTGATGAAAGCATCGGGTCCGCCGTAGCGTTCAAACACCTCCAGGGTCTCATTGACGAGGTCGCCCACGTTCCCACCCTTCCACTGGTCGTATTCGATGCCGTCACCGATGTTCTTATTCCTATTCTTGAAGAGATTCATGACGGGTAGGATCTGGCGGTAATACGGGACCAGGGCCTCACCCACCACGTGTTTGTCGCACAAGACCAGAGTTTGGAGTAAACGCATGGTAGCACAGACTACATCTACGTTCCGCGTCTGTGACAGGTTTATTGAAGAAGAAAAAAAAGAGGAAAACATTTTCGTCATTATCAAAAAAGAAATGCTACCAAAGTTATCAAGATCGTTAACCAACATTTCCTGATGCAGTCTAAAAACCAGCACGCGTAACAGAAAGGAGTTACACTGAGCGTTTTATTCTATTAAATTGAAACCCTCTCCCCCCAGTGCCAAACATGGATTGAAGTAACTTACAACACGCATTGCGATGAAGAACAATCCTGCATGTGAGATTAAATCATTAATTTTTGTAGAATATCATGATCATGATGAGTCATCTCTATTTCTTTTCACTGTCAAAATTCATAGCCGTGAAGTCTTTTAAAAGTGGTTTACAGAGAACCTGTGATAAAAAACTACTAAGTCACCAGACATGTATGATAGACTCTCTATGAATGGAATCCATCTTACATCTATTGCTATGTCAGGCAAGTATTTTAGCAAGCTTTCTGATTGTAAAAAAAGAAGCATATTCTTATGTTAAAAGTACCCACCACTTTAATATTGTTATGATTATAATGCTAATCAACTTTTGAATCAATAATTAATATTTCTTACCTGAAGTGCTTTTTTGATGGGCAATATAAGCTGAGGGATGACAGGAAGGACCTTATGACCTCCATGGGTCAACATGTCATGGACCCCCTGCCGAGCAAAGAAGTTGTATGGATGACGTGTTTCCGATAGACCATCAAAGAATAATGGAAGGTAATGATGAAAGTCCAACTTCTCAATCTCCACCTACAACAATAATAATTATAGGAAATATGTTTTTGCAATACTTTTGTATGGTCATGCATACAAATTATCAAGATAAAAGGGGAAGGAGTGGAAGAAAACTTATAGAAGCAATAGTAGACCAGTGGTATATCCAAGGGGGAAATAAGGTGCCCGTCAATACCCAAACTGACAAAGTTTAAGTAAAAACCACCACCACTTCCACCACCACCACAACAACGACAACCACATAAACCATGAAACAAATTTTTCCCTCTGTAATTGCGCTCTGTTAATAATTCCAGGCCAAAAAGTAGAACCAAATTGTCTGAGTTTTTGAATTCGTACAAATAGTGGCACATCAGTATACCAGGGCCATAGTATTTACTACCAGACATTTTGTAAAACGGAATATTTTCACTCGTAAGCTGAAACTCCCTTATTGATTTCACAACACCTTGAGGCGAAAGCACGGGAGAAAAACATGTATTTTTATCGTTGCATGCGGTCGTCTGCGCACAAACAAGGGCCTTAATTGTCACAGCGGGATTCTCGTTAAAGAAGTTGCCATGGAGACGGTGCAAAATTTATAATCTGATCGCGACTGCAATGATTAGTACTTTCGCATTTTCTACGGTTTCATCATTAAAATGCCCGCCTGCGCATACCTAGCAAGCAAGAAGCTCTTCGAAAGGGGAAAGAATAAGAAAAGGAGAAAGAATGCTCAGAGGAAAGACAGCTAGAGAGATGGAAGGAGCCGTTATTTCCTATACTCTGGTTGAGAACCAGCCCACGTACCACCACACATGGTTTACTAAGTGTCCACTGTTAAAGTAACAACAACAACAAATATTTATCTAATCAAAAATTCATTCTGTTTACAAAGAGTATAGTATATAGCAATATTACACTAACATAGCCAAGTTTAAGCCAATATTTATAAACAAAATTGTTTTCCAGTCGTTAAAAAAATTTAACATAACAAATCACTTTAATAAGGATGATATAATTATACTCTCAGCAGTATACCAAACAAGCCAAGATAGTTACGATGAATTACTGATGTATTTTGAAAATTGCGGTGTTTTTACATCTTCGTGAGATGAATATCAAAATGATGACGTATAACAACAATACTGACCTTCCATGCTATCTTATTATGACTCGTATCATGCTCAACCATGATAGGGAAATCGCCTCGTTCGTAGAATTTGCTGAAGTCGGAGGGTTGGGTGATCTTTTCCTGAAACGCACCCGCCTTCGGTGGAGGTTTTACGACAGCATTTTCCCGCCTAGAAAGCGGTGAGAACGCCGTAGCTTGCACTGTCTTGCCCGTGATACCGCCATTGAATTGCGACGTAG
The DNA here is from genome assembly GCA_035222895.1 of Strongylocentrotus droebachiensis. Lineage (NCBI taxonomy): Eukaryota > Metazoa > Echinodermata > Echinoidea > Camarodonta > Strongylocentrotidae > Strongylocentrotus > Strongylocentrotus droebachiensis. The sequence goes on along the minus strand of JAVYIG010015168.1, from coordinate 25,271 downwards.
CACCAGTCCTTTTCGCGCCATTTTTACGTGTCGTCTGCGAGCCTGGGGATGGAGATGAACGGTTTTTCGATTTCCAAGGATGCGTAGTTACTTCCGATGTGTTGCTGTTCACTATGCGGATAGCACGAGTCGACATATTTGCAGGATTTTCAAAATCAGACCACGATCCCTCAGTCTTAACGATGAAATGCCTAAAATATGCTCGGAAAGGCTTTGTTTTATCAATCAATTTCCAAGACGGCTTTGCAAATCACGGCTAAACGATGTGTAGGGGAACCGTCGCCGTAAAGCGCTTCAATCTGCTGTTCACTTGTGTGTACGTTGCTGTGGATACACTGGGCAATGCTTGCATTTGATAGCGAAATTACCTGTGTATCGTAGAGTACTTCTTCAAGTGCATTGTGTATGCTGAAATGAAATAGCATAGCTGCATTAATACCTCATGCTGCAAACCAATCTGCGCAATGCTACACCCCGTTGAGTGTTTGTTGTGAAGGCTTGTACCATAGTAACGGCCTCACATTGCAAACACACTTCTCTATCCTACACTCTCTTGCTATATTAAATATTTGATCAAGTCCTATTAATTCAAATGATATCAAAGCTGATATCAAAGATGATATCAATTGTTTTCACACGTCCAATAAAATGACCTATGCCCGATGTGTAAATGTATCAAGTATGTTGTTTGTTCTCATGAGATAATTATGTCAATATAATGTTTGCTTAATTGCGTTCCAAAAATAAGATATTAACTAACAGTATAAAAAAAAAATCATAAAAAAGATAATAGTAGCTATTTGTTTTTTGCCTTTTTGGGGTTGGCGTATACTGGTAGCATTATAAAAACCTTCATTCTTCCTTTGCAATATATTGTAGGGTTCGGCAAAGTTTTGTTTAATAACATTTTTCTTCATTTTTAAGATCACATTTACAGATTTAGACATTTTTGGCCTACCGACTTATTCAACTATTTCGCAAATCCAGTTTCATTTTTTTTTTAACAGTGTAATTTTAATCAATTTTATTTCACGCTTTTATTTCTGTGCCAAATAGCGAAGAAAATCTTATTCGAAGACGGTGTACTCTCCTACATCCTGCTATTGTCTATTAAGGCAAATAATAAATATTTGTTTTGTATTCATGTTCTTTTATCTTTTCTTTTCATTGATAATGATTTACTTTTTGGGGGGAATCAGCTTACGATTAAAGCGTTATACAGAAACTTATTCGCCGTTGGCATCTCTTAACGGTGTTTTGTACTCAGTTTTCTTGTTTCCCGGTCTTGTATATTCATCGTGAATGAGATCTCATTTGCGCTCCTAAAAAGTGTAAACAAAGTAAATTAAACCCCCGCCCCCCCCCCCCCCCACTCAGTGTTATTTAGGGTACGCATATGCTCGTTCCCTCTTTTTGAAAGCACCCCCTATCTGAGGACTGCCAACATTTCCGAACCCCCCTTTCGCGGGCTTTTCCTGCCTTGGAGACCCCCCTAAATTTGGAAAAATGCTCAATGTACCACCCTTAATTCGGAAAAGTGCTTAATTTACCCCCCTAAATTCGGAATAATTTTTCAAGAGTCCAAAGAGATGAGAGAAAAAAAGAAAAAACACCCCCTTTTAAAAAAAAATCTCCGGGTGAAAGTCAAATACACCCCCTTTTCTTACAATTCTCGGGCCGGACTTTGTCGCACGAAAAGTATCCCTTTACCGGACATTTTGGTAACACGCATGCGGTCATTTAGACCCCGGAGTGGGGGGGGGGGGGGGGGGGGGGGGCCGGGATTAAACCCCTCCAAAAAAAGTTCTGCAATTCAAGTTTTAGCACTGATATCTCTCGTGTTTATAGTATATTATCATACTTTCCGTTGTCATCATTGAAAAGCCTGTTTATTATGATGCCCCAGTTGAAATGATTATCGAATCATGGATTATGCAGTACACCCGAATATGGGGCCGAGTCAAAAGTGAAATAAAACAAAATGCATTCTGTGTTACTCCTTCAAAACACAATCCATCCTCCAAACAAAAGAATAGTTCACTATTGACATTAGCAATGAATTGTTAGTAGTCTATTCTCAGGCATAAAGCCTATGCTAGAGATATTTAAGAAATCTTAGGTGACTTGATTTGATTTATTAGTTCATCTCTGAGGATTTTTTTTTCATTAATCATTTGGGACCCAGGTTAATGAATTCATAGTAATTGGTACAGGTAAATTCTCCTGAAGAATGTATTTCATGTATTTTTAAAATTTTGATTTGCATTATGTGAAATGACCCTACCCTCCCTTTTAGCAGCTATAGTGCAGAACTATTTTAAAACCCTGATTAATGACTTAATTTTCACAGAATACTGCGATTCTGCGAAGAATGAATCGACATCCATTGATGCATTCACTATACAACTTCCAGTCAGTTAAAATATGTGATATAAAATAATGTCATGTTTCAGTGAAATATGACAAAATTAATACATGATCTATTTAGTTTATCAATGATCATTAATGTATTGCTTTCCACTTTTCTTTCTCTTTTAAAGGTGTTTTTCTTGTTACTTTGCATCCTACTGTGCATCCTATATATATCATCGAAATTTCCTTGGGAGCCATCTTCCCCCAACATTATCTAGCAAGACATTCTTTCTTTTTGGAGTAGCTCAACTTATTCTTGCGAAATGAGAGTGTGAGTTTTATCTCCGTTATAATCTATTCTCACATAGCCCTAGATGGGACTATTAAAATTGTAACAAGTTATTTTGGCATAAAAGGTTGAGCTTATCCAAACAAAATATATTTCGAATGATTATTGTGCAGTATGGAAAATTTACTGTTTGGACCAAAATGATATACTTCTGTGTATAATAATATAGTAACGTCCATTTGGCAATTTGATTGTACTATTCTGGCAATTTATAAAAGAAAAATATATATGTATATTTGTAATAACATTAAACTATTAAAACTATACTTATTATTGACACCATGAAGTATACATCTTGTGAGAAATGACTTTGTGCTCGTTTGACAAATTGCTGTTCGAATTCAGCTGAGAAATGACAAAAATGACAATAACGACTTCCACAAAGCTTTGGTAGTGCCGTGCAAAAGTGAAATTTTAATCATGTGGAATGTGGCCGTTTGGATAACTGTTTAAATGTTCAATTAAGCTAAAAATATTTTTCCTCTCCGCTTTTAAGTGCTACATTGCCAACAGATGAAAACATATCTCAACAGGTTCTTTGTCAGAAGCGGTGGATTTCATATTAGGTTCGTTAAACGATTTCAAAATGGAGATCTGTTTGATAAGAGCAGAATGGACCTATACCGGCTCTTAAGTTTCTGCTATCAATCTAGATAAACATATGACAACAGCTACAAGAGCATGAATATAATAATGTCTAATTTGGAAAGATGATTTTGGATTCTTGGCACATTGGAGACTACGGTATATGTGTAATGTGCGCATGTAAAAATGACGCCTGGCTAGAATGCTCCCCAGGGAGTGGAAAATGTGCATACATTGTGTGCGGGTGAGCCTGAATCCGATGACCGGGGTAATAATATGATTGCAGCCCGCCCTCAGGGAGAACAGTATGAATACTGATGAGGCTATCCTGGGTAAACAAGACATATTATATTATTATATTATATAATCCTAAACTTTAGTTAAAGTTTTTATTTCTCAATTCTAATTTTACCATGCATATTTCATATTCATGTGGCCGCCTGTCTTACGTTCATTATTTTCTACCAGCTATTTGACTCGCCTTTCCTCATTTCTCATTCCTCGTTTATCTCATCTTGTCTGTCTGTCTGATTCAGCCAATTTGAAGTGCCCATATATACGTACCGTGATGAAAACTTTCTTAAAATCGTAGCTCTCTTTTTGAGGGGCCAGATTTCGTCCTAGTTTACACCAGTCTACTTGAGTGAATTTTGTGCTTTCTTTTAAGAGATAGGGTTACCTTAGATAAAGACCAGTTATGGTCATACGATTGCATGTGAAAGAAACGTTGTGGAATCAATCAGAAAAGGTTGATCATCTAGCATAAAAGTATTGGTGTGTACTGCAAGGTTCTGGAATCATCAAAATGATAAGAAATTTGGCCCAGTCTTCGTAAAGTTACAAGCACTGTACACAGAAAGATGTATATGGGACTACGCACACGTGCGTTTATCTCTCACACACCAATAGATAAACTAATTTACCAAATATATCAATTAGTAGGCGGTTTCCCGGCAAATTTTGTATCATCATGTATTAGTCCAAACATACTCTTTCACATGATTGGTAATAAGAGCTTCCATTTCATTTTTTGAAATTGGGGCGTTTCCAATACGGGTCTTTACCTTTAAGGTCACTCCACCATACTGCAGAGACCACCCGATACAAAGAACACAGAAACTTTCTCTCCTTTCTCGTCCTTCTTCTTCTTTCTCTCTCTCCTTGAACCCCCCCCCCCCTCTCTCTCTCTCCCCCCCCCCCCCCTCTCTCCTCTCTCTCTCTCTCTTCTCAGTCAAAATTATAACCAAAATATAAAATAAATACACACAAAAAAGATTTCTTGTATCTTTTGACTGAAGACATTCATCTCTCAATATATTCTGTGTAGTTTACATTATCATCCAAATCTATAAACATCCAATACCAAAAAAATAGTAGTGCTACCACAAAAAGCTGCGCGAACAAGCATAAACAGCTAGCAAAGCAGTATAAACAATAAATAACACCAATGAGAACGATATGGCAAGGATAAACCAAGATATACAAATCAGCACAAAATATTCTCTATGATTACAAAATAAATCCTTTTTTTATATGCAACTAGTCTAATTTTTCTTTTAAAAGCCCTACACTGGTCCTCGTTCCTAAACGTATACTTTAACATTCATATCAACAGACTTGGCAATTTACTTCATTTTACTTATATTAAATTACGATTTAATCAAAATGAATCACCTTATCAATATGAATCAAGTCAAAACTCTTTTGCAGGACTAAACCAGCATTGAATTAATATATAAGCAAAGTCAATTGCAACCAGTTGTAAACTTTGACCCAATCTACTGAGATTAATTATTTTGTATTTCTGACATGAATTATTAATCTAGATGTAGTATACTAGCTTTTCATAATTTTCTCACAATAATTGTGTGGTAAAAATTATCTATATAGATGTAAATCAATTTAAATTCGATTTTTTTTTTTTTTTTATCCATTTGTAATTAATACATTGTGTTAAAGGTTGACTTACATATCAGATATAATGTACACCTATGAATCTTGATGATTTAAAAAGGTGAATACTACAACATGCTTGCATATTTCAGCAAACATTTTCAATTTGCATTTCCTTTATATTGTCCATCGACGGCATATTTGGCAGCAGCAGCACAAATAAAAACATGAAAATCATAATACCTGATATTGCATGCTGTAAGCTTCAAGGGCATCAACTCATAAACTTTCACACAGAGTTAACACATTCTTGGTTCACTACAGATAATAAACTTAGCCTGTTAGATATTGAGATTTTTTATAAACCCACAAAAATGCTAACTTTTAAATTCAAAGCAGGTGGTATCAAAATTGTTTACAGTATCATGTTTCCTTTTTCAAATTCCCTCTAAAAGCAGTATTCTAAATGACAAATTCATCATAATGTGCAAAATAAAATGATATGGCTTTGTTATGACTAACAAAGAAATAAACAAAAGGTTACTTTGTGTATATCGACCAAAAATGCACTTGGTTCTCTTTTACATAAAAGTAAATAAACCATGTTTAATATTTCAAAAACGTTTGTGCAAATAATGCAAACAAATAGTCATAACGATTTATCACTTAAATATTCCACTATCAGTATTTTGATACAAATGTGTTTCATCAAGAAATAGTGCCATTTTAAGGCTACAAACAGGGTTAAATATGTATCAGCTTAAATATGCAATACAAGCCATTAAGAACATGCTATTTTGGCAGTTTTGCATATGATAATACTTCTGAATAGATGCTTTTATGATTCATTTTGTAAACAAAATATAAAACCCGATAAATCCTATCTACCATAAGCATGTTTGTTTGTATAATAAGTATTTTAAAAAAAAAATGAAAGGCAGTTATCAACCTTAAAAATACTATAAAAGATCTCTTTCTATTACAATGCAATTTAAATGCTAGTCTGTACTAAATATTTTGATGAATTTACAGCGACATCTTTTGTTATCTCAGACATGCTAGAAAATGTGGTCAAAGACATTGCATTATACTTACAGCATCTAACTAAACATTTAGCATCAACATAAAACCACCGATTATTTCAAAGATGTTTCTTTGACAAAAATATGTATCATTGCATTTCTTTTTCTTCAAATTCTGTACATATTTTTTTACAATCCAACCCATTTCCACACTCAAAAAGACGGATTATTTGCACAAAGTAACATGAGAAATGAAAAAGAATTCTCATCAAACTTCACTTGAACTGGAAATGGAACTCCAGAAAGAAAAACAAAAAACATCTCACAATCTTAAAGAGTACCAGCTTGTCAGCTTTTACCAATGAATCAAAATAAATTAGCTGATATTCTGCAATGCTTCATCAAAAGTATTTACATTAATTGCTTTGAATATCTAGAATTAGAATAATACACAATGATTTTCAATTTACCTTTTTAACAGCACTGTATACATACTGAAATGCGTTTATCATCAATGGTAAAATATAACCCAATTATTAAATCCATCGTTGGGACAACTGAACATCATAATCACAAAGAAATCTGCATTAATCATGTTAATATTATAGTGGTGCTAAAAGAAAAGACATTATAGTGACTTAACACTCTCATTCATTGGGTTTATCTGAGCAAAATTTAAAAACTATAGGCACAGAATGGATGCAAAATATTGGAATGGGGAGGGGAGGGGCTAGCCTGCAAGTGTTACCCTTCTAGTTGCCATGGTAGCTGCAAGTGCATTGTGCCAAAATCATCCTGAGGAAAGAAATGCTACATTTATAAATGATTTCTAGAGTTTTTGTGGTCTAGTGGATAAGTCACCGGATTGTAGATCACAAGGTAAGCAGTTCAAATCCCCTGGCACCAACTCCTTTGGCAAGACGTTAATCTACATTTGCCACCCTCCACCTAGGACCTGATATGCCAGTACGCTGGTTACTTTGGCCGCTTGGCTATATCCGGGGTAATGTAAGTGCTATGAGCGTCACTGCAAGATGGATACGAGCGTTATACTTAAAGTGGTCATTATTATTATTACTTGTCCTGCCCTGTTTCATTCTTATGTATGATAAAACAATGGGAATAAATAATCAAGAGCATTTTCAGTTCTTTAATTTCTCTGAAAAAAAGGTGATTACACTATAAAAACAAAAATTGAAAACCTCTGTTTCATTTTTCTATCTAAATGGAGGAATGATAGCATTGCTCTTTATTCTTGTAACCCACTCTCTCTCTCTCTCTCTCTCTCTTTTGTGGGACAACCAATGCATTACAAATAAATACTAACTGACAAAATAAGAAGAAGATAATCATGCAAATTTCTAATTAATTAATCCTAACAGAAAACATAATGATAGACACATCGTCTGTCGAGAAACAAAAAGACATTCACTCATATCCTATAGTATACAGCTTGACTGCACTTCAGGCTTTAAATAGATAATATCCTTCTAATTTGTGTCATGAAATCTTGTGATCTAACAAAGTCAGATGCCGGAATGACACTGTACATTAGGAATGATTAAACTAGAATGGAATTTAGTATCTCACTTCAAAATGAAAATGTCTGGTCCTTCCAAAAGCTATATATATTGCACATACATGTATTTGGCTTTGTGGGACCAGCATAACGCTTTGTCCATTCAACCGTGTGGTAAAGAGAGATGTAAATCGAATTCAAGCACCATCATAATCATGGTCTAAAATAATACCACATGTCCATAAATGGTAACATTAACCAAACAATTTTTTTCCTGACACTTATATTGAATAATCAAAATTATTGTCGGTGGTCCTTTTAAAACTACTATGTAAAGATTGGTTTACAACGATATGCAATGTAATCACTGAAATTCCTGTATAGAGCTACTACACATCTCTTAGGAAATAACTTGTATAAGTAATATAGAAACAAGCATCTTATACATTACTATTCATACAATCCATGGTATATAACCTCCATTTGTAAAGTTGACATTTGAAATGCACCACATACCTTCCAAATTTCAACTTATTACACAATTCAAACTGCTATTCAATGTTTGCATATTTTACAACTGAACTTGTTTCCTTGTAGCAAGTACAAAAAACCTTTGAAATGAATTTCGTTTTCAGTACGATATATTTCAAGTTCCGCATGATAAATATTAGAAAATGTACACAAGCCATACAGACTCTCCTATAAGTAGATGTTTTGAAAGGTGCTCAGAAAGTTGAGGGCTTTGAGCATTGCTTAGAAAGACAAATTAAGCATTATGACAATTGTTCTTCTGACTACCGTAGCCCTATAGAAACAAGTTATAAATAGTGTTGGACAGTTTGTACTACAGTGAAACCTGCTTTAGTGACCACCTGTACATAAAGACCACCTGCCTATAAAGGCCACTTTTCTGTCTCTCTTGGGGGTCTTTTTATACAGGTTTCACTGTACAAAATCTGACACCAAACACCTCTCAATTCGTTAAATATTTTTGTTTAAAGATCCTACTGGAAGAAAGACAATAGGCCAGATATGTAGGAAAAAGGGACAAAGAAGAAGAAATATTAGTTTCCCACTTTAATCTGTTAGGGCAATTGGACCTTACCAAATAATGTTTAATCTTATATCTTAAATCCACAGTTTAGCCCCCTAAAAAGTATTTTAGTACTGGTATGGAGCAGAAAGTTGTTGGTAAAAAAAAAAAAGTTTAATAAAAGGAAGAGAAATGCAAGGGGATGCTACAGATTATCAACAAAAACAAAACTTTGATGTTCTGTATGAATGAATTAGCATTATACTTGGTATTCGTTTGATATTAATGTAAACTACCTGGGTTATCTTTAGTTTCAGCCTAACTATGGAATGATGTAGATAAGTTTAAAGACAGATCTCTTTGCATTCACATTCCTGTATATATATATATCTTTGTCTTTTTGCATTGATTATTTCACATAGCGCCACATTTCAGACATCATTTCAGACGTGCCCTTTCAGTCCTAAGCTCATAAAGTACTGTTCCAGAGTTATACCCTAAATGGCAGGGGGAAAACCACTCAAACAAATCTGTCTTTAGGAAGCTTGGCAAAATGTAGTGGCATTAAAAGCCCTACATTTTGCAGCTACCTTACTTGAATAATGCTCTTGAATTCAAAATACATTTCCGAAAATTCTTTAACAATCCTCTGTCATAAGGACTATTTTCTTGAGTACATAATAAAATAAAATTTTCTTGAGTAGATACTGGTAATAAAAATGGAATAAAATCATAGTTCATGTGATCGACCTCACAACGTGATTGACCTCACAACGTGATGAGTGCCAAAGGGCGACTCCTACCATTGATCACACCAACAGGCTCTTGTGCATCACAAGAAAGAAAGAAGAAAGACGGAAGAGATGCGTCTGTCTCACAGGTTTTGTGTTCTCTTAGTGTTGTTGAGTATGCTGTATTCCTCAATGTCTGACTCCTCGCTCCACTGAGCTGCATCAGGGTCACTGTCATCGGTAGCTACCTGGCTGAAGCCGTTCCTCTTGTGGAGCAGGCTGCCCAGACTGAACTTGTCTCCTGCCGATACCTAGGTACAAACAAGCCATTCAAGATTCAAGGTATTGGTATAAATTTCCAAGAAATTTTATTGTGTAGGGATGGAAAGAAAGAAAGAAAAGAAAGAGCAAACATGATTCTTATGTGGACATACAGTACTCAAGTCAGATATGTAATAAAATGTGACATTAGTGACCTAGTATTGGTTTTGGAATTGAGATATATTTTTGCACCAACAACCATACTCTTATGTCTTTATCTACTCCTCCCAACAAATAAATCCTTTTTGCTCTGCAATGTTCGCTTCATTTAAAACTTGTTTCTATTAAAAACCATAAAACCTTGTTCACATGTGATGCATTCAACAGCGTCATAAAACCACACTGGTAAAATAAGAACCATTTTATACACAAATGAATGGCAGGAGGCTGAGAAAATATAGCTACACACAATGAAGGCCTTAAGCTTACTCATACGAGATACAGAACAATGAAGTGATACACTTCTTCCCGATCATTTTTGCCATGGTGATTTTTATAATTTTTATAACTTTCAGATTGTTTATCGCATCTTGTGGGAATGAGGCATAGTGGAATGAATAACAAAACAAACCTTATAGTTCCGCCTCTTCCTATTGAGTCTGAAGTGACCCTGGGCATGTAACCTTATCGCCACGGCAACGAGAAGCATGAGAAGGATGGGGACGGCTAGTACAGCCACTATGATGGTTGTTGTTCCTAGGCTTGAATCAATGGTAAATCCATTCAGTCTCTCACTTAGACTAGTGTTAGTTGATTGTGTATCCGCCGCAACAGGCGTAAAGTATGTACTGTTACCTGAGAACAGAAACAAAAGTGGATAAAAATGAATGATTAAAAACTAAATTACTTAATTGAATGAATCCAAATTTGAACAAGAGATCTATACTTGTGAAAAAGTATGATTTGCCAGTCTCCATATCATTTCATGACAAATGAAGAACATTAACATGATGATGATGATAATAATTGCATTAATGACAATGACTGCAAAAGTCTATTCAAAAGTTATTATCAGTACAGTTATCATTTACATAATTTAATTGGAAAGAGTTGTCGTTCTTTTTCAAGATCAATGTGCAATATTGATCTGACTTGATTATTTGTTTTCTATAATTAAGCGTAAGGATTAAAAGCTTTTCAATAAAAACATTAAATAAAATTTGATTTGTTAGGTGCAAATACATATATATATCATTTAAATCATTTTAAATGTACAGCAATGAAATTTTAACCCACATATAACCCACAAAAGTTAATAATTAGCAAATTTCCAATGGGGTACTAAGAATTTATTTAGATATCGATAAATTGAATGTCAGCCCACTCCCAGAAGAAAAATGAATAATATGTTTAGTATCTGTAAATTTAAAAAAGAAAATCCATAATTGGTAAATTTCTCAGGAAAAAAATTATCACTTTGGGGGAAATCTAACACAGAAAACGAGATTCCAAGTATATGAAAAGACATATTTAGACATGCTGTATAACAAATTTTGAACTTAAACAAGAAAAATCAACACTCCATTTTGAAGGTGATCATGCAATACAAGGCTTGCAATATAATACAATAAGAAATAAGAAGACAGGCACAGGATCTCACCTGTGCTATTGAGTGTATGCTCTGCCTCAATAACTGTGGCAGTTTCTGATTCAGTTGTTGATAACACAGAGTGCATTATAGAATCTGACGAATTCACACCAAACGATAAAACTTCTAATAAAAAAATCAAGCAAAGTCAGAGAAAAAGCAAGACCAAGAATTACAAAACAACACTTTACAGAGCGGTCCACATCAAATCATTCTCAAGCATGCGAACAGACTTTAAATATGCTGAAATCAACAAAGTTAACAATTTCACTCTTATGTAACATGCAAATCACAGGATTTTTTGCGGTTCATTTTAAAATTGCTTTAAATCGATAGTTTTTAATTCACCTTCAAGCATAATATGCATACTGCACACCAAAACTAAAATATACGCATGCCAGTCCAAGGGATAAATGGGGCATTGTGCTCATACTCCATATATTAGTCTTCAAGAAAAAAGGCAAACATACCGGTATACATCACACCAAATAAATAAATGTGCCACTGATTTGAATTGTTATTGTACTTGCAAGGTGAGTGCAAAAAAAACATATAGCAAACAATATCATAGGAATATGACAAGAGAAACAGAAATGAGAAAATGGTGAACGAGAAGATGGAAAGATGAAACAAAAAACAATACTAAAACGATAGATAATTCAAATTGTGATAAAATCATCACAACAATATTTCACTTAATAAACTGAGATACTTACCTGCATTAGTTGTGAATTTCCAGACCTTATTTGGACCGATTTCAGCAACATAAACAAGCTTCCCATCAGGTGTGCAAGCAATATCATGGGGTTTCTCAAATTTCTAAGGAAAAAAAGAAAAAAATTATGGATAGAAAAAGAAAGTCATCAATAAATCGATCAGAATGATATATGAAATGGGGAAAAAAATACAAATGCAGGCAATTCTATGGCAATGTCAATTACAATTACATAACATGAATAAGTATCACATACCATTTTAACATGTCGGACATGGTTAGTTTTGAAAGAATGCATACTTTCGCTAGACTTTATTCAGATTTTCCTTAGACATAGCATTAAAAAAGAAAATATAAAGGGGTTTGTGCAGAAACAAAGGAAAGGTGTTTTCCATATTAGCATTACTAGGTACAAATGTACATTGATTATCATGGTGAAAGAAAAATAGAGCCATTGTACTAGGCTAAATTTGTCTGTGACAAACATTTCAGTGTTCACTAAACAGATCAACTTAAACGTAATTTTGTTTTAATGAAATGAATCTACTGATATATAAATCATGACTTGATAAAGAAATATCTGCATTTGTCGGATTTGAAAATGAACAAGTGATTATCTTCAATCAGATTAATAAATGATTTACCTGACTATGTGGTTCCCACATACGTAATATTTCAGTGCTTGTGTAATTGAGAGCGAATCCTTGGACTGGTTTCACACCATTAGATGGACCGTTGACTGCATATAGTAAACCACCTGAAAAGAAAACCAAATGATACATAATGCATAAAGTCAGTCATTTCACATTAAAATCATTCAAAAACAAATTAACAAATATTGATTACTTATTGTTAATATCTTTCTAATCATTTAAATTTTGTATTTAGTTTCTATGGATTTTAAAAAGAAATCAAAATAGTTTCACACTTGCACATTGAGCGCTGGGTCTTTGGAACTGTACGATCCTACTTAAAAAAAAACAATCATCAATCAGGAAGCTACTGCCCTTGGAAACACAGTATAATCCCTCAGATAGTACTTAATGCTGTAGGTCCCCTAGTTGCTCAACTGAGAGCCTCTGTGCATATACTGATTTTCTTAGAATCCTACTATAAGAACGCATAATTTCATGTTAGACAAAAAAAGAAGGAGGATGTGACGTCGTCTCCAATATGCCTCCGCTTCTGTTCATTTAATCAACGACCCTGTGACCTTTGAGTTCTTACATCTAACATCTACCCGGTACTCATCTTTTCATATTCATACATATTTGAGCCAAATTTGTTTAAATTGCTTCAACGATTCTGAAGTTATGGCAGTATTACAGGATACCTTTGACCTCTTAAACTTAAAATATTATCAATTTTCAACCGTACATGCTTTATAAACTATTATAAACTTCATTCATCCAAGTTTGGTTAAATCTGTTCAGTGGTAACAGTAAGTGGAATGGGTATTGGATGGGCAGACTGACAAATAAGAAAAACAAATTAAAGGACAAAAGGATGAAAGAACAAGGGATGAATGGACAAAAGGATGAAAGGACAAAAGGATGAAAGAACACCCTCAAAACATGCCACTAGCACTATAAGGTGGTGGAGGCACAACAAAACAGGTTGCATGAATGTGAAGACTTATGTACACAATGTACTGTTAGTACAATTAGCAAATAGTTCATTGACCCTTATAGACCTTTGACCCCCCCCCCCTCCCCAATCTCCCCTCCCACAGCATTGCATTTGAAATAAAGTTATAGGTTGGAAATTATAGCTAATTATCAATGTTTCAGTCATCAAAGATCAAACACTTAATCACACCATACAATTTTTGAACAAAAGGTCAGTAACCTTTAGGTTGACCTTTGAACTCCACTTCACACAGTTGTTAACTTTGTAGGATATCATATCCTGTTACCTCTGGTCCTCATTATCTATCTCTCCAAAATCAGCAGGATGAACATTAAATGAAAACTATTTAAACGGGGCTGTGAACAAGACTAGCAATGCATACAACTGCCTCATGAATATTCATGAGCATCTAATTTAATATGCACAAACCTCTTTTCTGTCATTTTATCATATTTTCTTGCATTTTGAAGACAATTTTTTTACTAAAAAATCGCATATCTGTTATCTTTCTTTATTATAATGTGAAAATGATTGCATGAAATTGAAAAACAAAGGAATATGTCACTTATTTCACTTGATTAATTTACTAACTGTGACCACAAATACACTATTTTGGATACTGTCATTTTGCCTAACCTCACAAGAGCATCAGTCCTTATCTTGGGGAAGCATGATCGTTCAATGAACGTATAGTGAGGATGGTTTTGCTAACACCAATTACAAACACATACGTCACCGCCTACAGTTTCGGCTGATGGGTTTGGTGCAATTTATGGAAAATTCCCAATCGAAATAGATGGGAAAAGCTCAATTGTGGAAAATAAGACAAACAAATATGAATACACACAATGTAACTCTTTCACCTACCAAACCTAAATCTATCATTATAGATCTAGAATTTATTTATATCAGTGTTAGTGACTTCGGTGGAAAGGGCTTAACAAGCACCATTTTTTGTTATGAATATTATTATTTATTTATTAGTGTCATTAAAGTTTTTGGTGGGGTTGGCGGGGGTTTACTTGTATATGTTTCTATGCGATTCCCCTGTTTTTATGGGTTTTAAAAATATAAAAAAAAATTTAAAAAAATAAAATTTGAAAAGTTGTATTTTAAGAGGTGATATCGTATTACACTCTTATTATCATACTAAATACGATTTAATCGTACTGGTTGGCATCTCTGCCTATACATACAAATGTCAGCAATATTTCATTATTTATACATGATTTTGACAACGAACGTCTTTAAACAAAAAAATTCTCATTGAACAGTTTTTATTCCCTTGCTTGCATTAAAAAAAAAAACTTTTCAGAGATTAGATTAGGTTTAGATGTAATGAGGGTAGCGTTAGGTGTCGTGTTTGGTCTATGGTTGAAGGAAAGTGCCTGTATAGCATTGTGCCATTGAACCACCAAAACATGGACTACATACATACCACTTGCACTTGAATAGGCGACAGCATAGAGGCGACCACCAAACTCAGGAAGATTGAACTGCTTGGTGAAATCCCCTGAATCAGCACTGAAACACTGGATGCGTCCTGCCTCCCGGTCAGCCACACACACCTGATTCTTATCCGATACCATGGTGATACAGTGAGGAAGGTTGAACTGACCTACCGGTAGACTGGCAAGCATACCTGATTAAAGGACAATGCCAAGAGAGAATATTTTTTCTTCAAATGATTATAAAACAAGATATGCCTCCGTCTTAAACTAAGTATCGGAAATGGATGGAATTATTTGTGACATATAATGATGAAATCAAAAAGCCTATCTCTTGTGGCTCTTGAGATATAGCAATAGCTAGGCTAAAATCTGTCATTTTCAGAAATTGACCTATGTGATGTATGGAGGGAAGGACAGACAACCCCAAAACATAATGCCTCCAGGACCACCTTCTGTGGTCGGAGGCATAAAATTGAATGTATAAATCCATACCGGTACTATTGTTTTCATGGGAAAGGGTGAAATTTCAAATACAGTTTTGCTGCGCTCATGTAATATACATCTACTTATTTTCTCAGCCTCACCTGGAATAATTTTCAACTGGTATAAGTTTGTCCAATCTATGTTACTAATCATTTATCAAAACTATTGGAATAATGAGCCTTCTAGAGATATCTTGGGATAAATCCAATTGGAAAACTATGTTACAAGAAAAATGAAATCAATTGCAGTGAGTTAATAGTTTCAAAATGTTACTGGACAACTCACTCTTTAGCTGGTGTCCCCACTGCAACAAAAGCTTTCCCTCTGGAGAGAACTTCATCACCCTGGCATTGCAGTATCCATCTGAAACAAAGAAGTTGCCTGTCTTGGGGTCGACCGTGACGTCCGAGGGCTTGCAGAAGTGGTTCTTGTCATCTCCTGGCTCAAGCTTGGTCCCCAGGGTGAGGAGAGGGGTGCCTGCCCCTCCTGGGGGGTACTTGAAGACCTGGTGCATGGCTACGTCCGTCAACCAGATGTTGTCTTCATGGTCGATGGAGAGCCCATGGGGTAGGAAGAATCTACATTGAAACGAAATACAATCAAATCAAATTACCGGTAAATGAGATCAATTTTGTGATAAGAATTGGATATCCTCAATCTAAACGATACATACAGTCAGTCATAGGCAGCTGCCATGATTCGATTTAATGACGAATACAAGTCTAGAGAATGTGCTAATAAGTAGCGATAACATTAACAATGAAGTTCAAATTGTTGTGAATACCTTTGTTTTGATATGCATAGTATGTATCGCAGTTCATAGATTGTACAGTAGCGGTAGGAGAGAATTGCGCCCATTACGTTTTGTTTTTGTTGGACGGGAGAAGACATGTTTTAAAGCTCTACTTTCTGCTCATCTGTAACTTCACCAAGTTAATTTATTTTGCCACAATATTGCAGTTTAACGGGAAGTTCATACCTAATTGTTATTTTTCCCTGTTACTACGACACTGTAAGAACGTCAGTAGTTTGAAATATATGTCAAAACGTTGATTAAACTAAACTGAATATTAGCTGGCATGTGTTAGTGCTTGGGTCCCTACCAATATGTTGGACAGGTAAACCCATGTTCAGGCATGTGCTGCAAAGTTTCATTTCTTTGTAAAAGTAAAAGGTTTATTGCTGTTTGGTCTACAACCAGTTTGTCTACTATCCAATTGGTATATTCCCATATTGGATTTGATTTGATTTTGATTGTGATTGTATTAAACAACAGAAATACAGTAATACATTTCATACAATGTGTTTACATATACAAGAAGAGAAACTATTGTTTGGTAAAAGTGGCCAGATAATAGCACATGTGCTAGTTGAGCCTAACCCCTTAAACAGCTAAACAAAGAATTTTGGTACAAATCAGTTTAGAAAACGCAAAAAACAAAATTAATGAATTAACTATTACAATCAATACTTTAAACAAATAAGAATACTTAACAATGTCTACACATAGTCCGTCTACTATCCACATGGTCTAATAATCATTTAAAGATATAAACCAGTAGTGGTAAAATTGCGGTTCAAGGATTTTGGGTGCAAAATATCCATTCAATATTGTTTAAATATTGCCTTCAGAGGTTCAGATGGCAATACTTCAAGCTACATACCGGTATGCAAAAAAGCAAAATTTGTATCACCACGTATTAGTCAAACCATATTCTTTCACATGATTGGTAATAAAAGCTTCCATTTCATTTTTTGAGAGGGGGGGCGTTTCCAAAACTGGTCTATACCTTTAATCATACATAATAATAATCATCTAAATAATTATTAGACCTTATGGACAGTAGACCATATGGGAATAGACTAATTGGGTAGCAGACGAACTGGATAGACCTAACGGCAATTCACCAAAGAGAAGCATGCACTTACTGATTTGCTCCCCACTGGCTGAGTACTTTGCCTGTATTAGAATCGTACTTGATGTTGGTATTGTTTATGATGGGTCCTTGGTTAGATTGGGTGAAGACATCTCCTTGGAATGAACTGTGATATGGAAATAGAAATGAACAAAACAATTAGAATGAAAGCAAAAGAACACTTACATCGCTTAAAATACAAAACCAGACTCATCACTTAGCATGGTGTGAGTTCTGCAAAAGTGATAAAAGATACATTTACTACAAGCAAATGTAAAAATGAAACTAGGAGTACAATATATGTCTTTAAAAACTAAAGACACAATGTACTTTTTTTTAACTGGGGGGGGGGGGGGGGGGGGGAATAACAACTGTCAATAAATCTTAGTTTCGTACACCATACATGCATTAGTAATCAGAGCACAAAGTAGTAGTTGAACTAAAATGGAATCAAAGTCGTACTCAACTGGCTTATTTTTCAATCAGAAAATATATATATGTAATTTCTTGAAAATATACAGAACAGAATGTGCATCTTCTCTTCCTCCAAAGGATGTATCACACATCTCATTTCATGAAAAAACACTTGAGGAGTTATGGGCTCATAAAGAGTCAGGTGCATTATTATTGCATTGGCCTTGCATATGCGTACGATCATATAGAGCACATTTGGCGGTTGCTGCGGACTGACTGTTATTTTAACATTATAACTTGGCTATGACCCTGCTGCCATAAGGCACGTCACAGAAAATATCTCACCTCAAACCCCCAGTTTTCATGGCGGCATTATCAAAGACATCTTTGGCATGTTTCATCAATTCCAGATATGGGTATTATAATAATATAATAATAATCTGGATCTATATAGCGCTTAATATGAAATACCGTCTCACTTAACAGATATCATTACCCTGGTCAACAGATTCATTCATGCTCAATGTTCACCATCTCCACTCAATGGGGAATAGTCCTACTAAATAGTCACTGTGAGGGCAAATGGCAATTATTAACACAAAAGCCTTCGTCATTTTACCAGGTCCCCATTTCTCTCCTGGGTATGGAGTGGCAAATGTAGGTTCATGCCTTGTCAAAAGACACTAGTGCCTAGTTCAACAATTATCATTAGAACTCACTGAATATCCCATGGTCTCGATGCACGATGGAAGATGTGTACATTCCCTGCAGAATCCACAGCGATTCCAGACACTTGACCTAAGGTCACCCCACTGTCGCTGGATGGCCATCCATCAACATCAGACACAACTGGGACAGGAAGGAAGGAAGGTATCAAGAAATTATGTACATGTATATACCGTACAAGAACATATATTACATACAGTATTCTTAGTGGGAATGGATCAACACTGCTCTTCCCTTTTCCGCGATTATCATTTTACATTAGAGTCAAAGAATCTTTCATCTCATTTATACCAAAAGGGTTTAAGGGACTGACTCCTGCCTGGTTGAACTAGGAATGTTGAAATAGGCACATTTGTAAACTTTGTTCCCAAGGAAGATTTGTTTCATGCCCAATGACAAAACTGATTTTTACACCTGATCAAAAGGAAATGAATACAAAATCAAAACTAAATAATTTTGTTGGTAGCGATTTAATGATAATTGTTTAATACTAATCAACTTAGTGGCACGGTAAGAGTTGATGTTTCATTCAGATAATGTATATGTGGAAGTCATGATTTTTCCACAATCAAAACTATATATTCCCTGCATTAATACTTACTTACTTACTTACTTACTTACTAATACCTACCATTAATACATAAACACCCAGAAAATTGATAAAGTCTATCAGTTATTCAACTTACTAAATGACTGCATTTTGTTTGACGTCGGTGGTTGAGTAACTGTGTCTCCATTACCGGGAGCTATAATCGGTGCAGCTTGCGTGGCATCCCCATCAGATACCTGGCTAGACGTCTTATCCTCAGCAGGAATGTTATCAACAGGCTTTGGTGTTCCCTGTGGTCTTTCCCTATCCTCCCCACCACGCCCTCCCCCACCACCCATATCCTCAACAGAGGGGGAAACGTAATCAGCGTTGCTCCCCTCCTGCGGGTAGCTCTGCCCATCTTTATCATACCCCTGCTGGTTCCCATAGTCGTAATAAGGATCCCAGGTGTCGACAGGGGCGGGGCGGTTACGAGAGTGGGTTTCCGGCTGAGAGGAGGCAGGGGGAGAGGGGACAGTGTTGTAGCCGGGAGGGGCTGATGAGAAGAAGCTGCCTGGGGCGGGGCGCCCGCACTCTTGGAAGGCCTCGCCCCGCGTCGCATCGGTGTAGTACATCAGATAGAGGTTGCACATTTCATCATTGTGCGTGCCTCTGTAATCATACAAAAGAGAACAGAAAATTAAGACTAGAGGCAAATGTACTAATGGGCGATTCTGTAAAATGTTTCATATATACGACACAATTCTTTATTTAATTTACGTCAACCAAAAATGAAAGGCTCTCAATAAGATCTTTGACTTTAAAAAGAGGTGCATTTTTTTCTGGTATTATCATTAACTGATCACAATTTTTTAATCAATCACTTGGGCAAGCAGTATGCTAAAAGATGCGACCGACAGAAACAAAATAAATAACATCCGAACACTCATGACATAGACTTAAACAGATGTTTGTAAAAAAAGGCTGTATTCCAATCCTAACGAGGGCCAATGATTTCCTAATCATTTTGATCATGTTCACTCATTTCGATCATGTTCACTCATTTCGATCATGTTCACTCATTATGTAGAAGTCTACATCAGGACCTTGAATCCATTCATACAGAAAATGTCCTTTACGCTACATCATAGACGTGTCCTCTACATCATAGACGTGTCCTCATCAGCTCAAGATTGCCAAATAGCCCGCTATTTCTGATTTGGGAAATAATCCCGAAGTTACAAATCGCGTCTTCATCAGCTCGAGATTCAACCTCGAAACTTGTAACTCGATCTTGAGAAATTAGCTTGAGATATTTTGCTCAGCGTTCGTGCATACTGCGAGTCTTCGGGCTGGTGAAGGTGAATAAGTGGATAATTTGCAATTGGGATAGTTGAAATAGCGGGATATTTTTTCAATCTCGAGCTGATGAAAACAGGCCTAACGAAGATGTTAATCGAGGCATGATCCTGATGTATATCCAGATATGATTGACTTGATGTCCAAAATAAGGCTCCAGATAACTGACAAAGTATGACCTTACAATATGCATGACGTCTCATTTGTATCAAGTCTTATTTCAATCCTAAGGGTAATTGAAAACACGAGAGGAGGAAGGACTTAAGTCCAAAGAATCTATTTTTCCTTCTTCCTATTTTCTTCAAATGATCATTGATATCTAAGTATACATCAAGATGAAAACCATGTCTCTTAAACTCAAGGAAAACTAAAGCTTTTTTTCTTCATAAGAGTTTTTTGTGTGTGACCGACTTGGACCCTTTCTCCTTTCATGTATTCAATTTTATGAACTACTTCTATAATTGATCACGCTTCTTATCTTATGTAGTATTGTTAATAGTCACTTTCAAACTATAAAAGACTGCTCAGAGGGTGCGATTCTCATAGAAAAAGATTAGAAGAGGGGAATGATTGAATGAATGGCATGAATGTTAAGGAGTGGTGCAGGGATTGTCTTCTCTTATTAGTCACACATCACTGGCCCTAACCACCATTGGTTTTTTTGTCAATAGATTATTTCCCTCTTTTGTGCTATTATGGATTGAAGGGAAAGTCCCTCTCTCATTTGCTCTATACAGAAATTTTCGTAATTTTGATGTTCTTTATGACTTTATGAATAGATTTGTTTCGTGGAGGGGTAGTATTATTTGCAATAATTATATTTAGGATGAATGTTTGAGAGAAATTGATGGTTTTTTGAAATATTTTAGTACAGGGCAAATGGGAGGGGAGCTTGCAAGATACATCACAGAGTTGCCAATTTGTGCTTGATTGATTGCAACTTCAAAACTTCATAAATTTCTTATTTTTAATTGTTTTTTGTTCAAACTTTCAATGACCCGTTTCTGTCATCTTTCTGCTACTGATAAAATCAACTTAAAGCGGGACTGCACTAATTGCAGCTACTTGCCCCCTCTATACAGCCAACAATGCCTTAAACGGTACCGTTGATCATCCAATGGTCCCCTTTTTCTTATGTTAATTGAGAGCCGATTTGATGAGATAACCACCTGCCAGTGACCACGAAGGGAGGTCTTATCCCTCCTGGCGAAACTAGTGAAGATAGGCTTTAACATGAGGGTGGACTTCCCCTTTAAGGGATTACACTTTTTAATACTGTAACCTTGGCCTAACCCTGACTCTGATCCTAACACTGCATGCTTCTACTGACCAATGGTACATAAGGCCCTTTGAAAGTCAGTATGTCTGTCCCTTACCCAGCATATGTAGCGATGTCCTTGTCCGAGTCATAGGTACACCTAGTGGCTAGTATATCACCTGGCTGGATGGTATATGATTCCTCAATAGGGTAGAAGGCCTGGTGGAACAAAAGCAATTTTTAAAATTAAAATTAAACAAAACATAACAAAATAAATCATGAAGAGATGTAATATGAAGGTTTAACTGTCCTTCTCTTGAGTCTTTGGTACATCAAGAAACCCAAGTATCCTTTGGTAGTTTGGACTGAAAAAAAACCCAGTAATGACTTCATCCCTAACGATATGGTCCTATCTCTATGCCAAAGACGTTTTGCATTCTGGATGCATCTATTTTAAAGCTACATTAAGAGTTGGAGATATAAATGTCAAAAACCACCTCGCACACATATAATAATGGTTTCTTTATTTATGTCCGCAATTGTGAAGCTCATGGTGATTATACTTCATTACTCCGGTCATAGCCAAAGAAACTAGTGCCCAAGGCATAACCAATACCCATTCTACACCCGGTGAAAATTGGCAAATGTTGATTAAGATTATCACCCAGCAGGCTGTATTTATTACTTTGTACACTGGCATCATAATCATTACCATTTAGAATTCATGAGTAGGCCTGAAATTCTTTGAAATTATCTTTGTACATAAAAAGCCTGAACTCTTACAGAAAAACTAACTGCTAGGGGTCCTTATTCTGGCTTTTGCATGAAACAGGCATCCCTGCCTCCTAAGATTGTACATCTTTGGACTGTGTTGGCTCAGTCAGCGTCCGCCTCACAACCGGGAGGTCGTGGGTTCGAACCCCGGGCCGCGTCATACCAAAAGACGTTAAAAGACGAGAGTTGCTGCTATCTTGTTTAGCATTCAACAATAAGGGGATAGAGGAACGTCGATCTGGGGCTGCTCAGTGGCTGCCGGGCTCACGATCAATTGGGCATGAAGAATTTCCATTTTCGGTTTAATAAAATTTGGAGTGGACTTTAAAAGATTACTATCATTATTATTATTATTATTATTATACCTGCGGCCATTTTGGGCTCCCCTTGGCAATGACCGTCCATTCACCATTGCGTATGAGATAACCAGTGATGACCTTTCCCATGTCATGGGCGTGGGCCCTGAAGGCAAATGGATGGATGTTAGCTGAGCTGTCGTACTTGCACGCAATATCGGAATGAACATCTGGGAGAATGACAAGAAAAGAAGTTTGCTATAATAGGATCTTGGGTAGTATCTAATTCAATACTTGGATAAAGTCAATATTTTACTTGGCATTTAGTTTAAATACAAGTACAATGGCTTAAGTGTTTATATTCAGATCACATCCTCTAGCAAGCTAAACTGATCCAGATTCTAGAAAGGCTAAGGTTTTACGATTGATTGGAACATACACTGCACATGTAATCACGCCTCACTTTGTTATACAAAACAAAATCAGACCTATATAAACAAATTGAAAAAACAAACACCAGTTCACCAATGTGTGTTCAAAATCTATGCTGCTTTTACAAATCTCCTCAATAATCTTGACAAACCTAAAACTTACTAGAGCTTTTGCTCTGCATACAAACTATCAACATATGAATTCTACTGTACATCAATATTCTGTTCATTTAAATCATTATCCATGTAGATTAACGCAATATACCAGTAGTATCCCCTGGCACTTGGGAAAGAAGCACAAATTTGTGAACTGACCTTTCATGGGATTTGTACATGTAGCTTTCAAGATATTTATTTTAACAATCTAATACAAAATTAGCTTCCCTATTGTTCTACGCAATCAAACAAAAATATAGAGAAAGGAAGTGTCTACATGTATCTCTAGGCCTGGGTGATTGTACAGAAATATTGTATAGACATAGTTTTGGAACATTCTAGTGTGATGATGCAACCTTTATTCCCCTTTAGATGACAAACATATATGGGAAGAATAAAGTAAAAAATATCTAGTTGATGTACCCCCCAAATAAACACAATGCTATAAGAAACCATAATTTATGAATAGGTACAATGCCAAACAAGGCCAGAAAAAAATATTCAATTCTAACAAAACGCTAAGAAATTCAGCCCCTATTCAAACACCAATTTGGATTCTTTTCACAAAAATCAAGTGTGGGTGGAAACAAATCATGCATCAACAAATGCAATAGATATAGTAAGTATAAAAACAAATATGAACCAGAGCCTGCAAGTTATTAGTGTTCCTATTCACAGCTCACTGCCAAATTTTTCAGTCCAATTCAAGCACCAATTCAAAAAAATTGAAAAAGACAAATAATAACAAGTTTATATCTAGAATTGACTAAACATCTTTGAACATGACAGCTTTGTTTTGCATCCAATTTGAACTTGCTAGGACTAAATTGCATGCAGTTTGAGTAGTCCTTTTCAAAATCAAATGGTGCATAAGAAAAACTTATGGCTCCATGCAAATGACCTATTTCCTACAATTGAAGTACTACGCTACATTTAATTTTTAATGATCCAATAGTCATCAAAATGGTACTAAAGCATAATGGTACTCATATTCCAGGTTATACAGTCATTTGTGAGAACTATTCTATAAATTTAACAAAAACCCAATGCACAGGTGTCTATATTTAGGATTTTAGTGAAATATGAACTAAATTTCAAATGTTCTGAACATTACGTTGATGTCAGTTGACATATGATTATTGGTCCAGTGAAGTCCAATGTATATTTTAAGTATGTTTAATTCTGATTGTTCCTGAATGTTATTTTCTTGTATTTATATATTTAAAGTGTCAATTTATACAGTTTTATTGTACAAAGTATATATATATATCCATATTGTGAACCATTTTTATGCCTGGCTTTTTATTGTGTGAAATCTAACTCATGGTTGCAATGAATAAATGAATTACGTTAAAGGAATTGGAAAAAAAAAAGAAAAAAAAAATCATGGTTATAAAGAAGTGATAGAGCAATAAATCAAACATAGACTTACTGGTAGAATGAGCAGGGATGTTGATATCACCAGACCACAGCAAGTAAATCCCACCAATATATGGTTGTCTGTATCAAAAAGAGAACATGGCTTGAAATCATTTAAAAGATAAATTAGGTTTTATTCAAATCAATATGTTTGAAGACAAAACAAAAGTCTGGAAGCGTTTTGTCTGTTAAAAAATACAGTTTTAATACCCTATTCCTCTCACTGATTAATGCTATTATTTCTACTAATACTTCCTCTCTAGAGCTAAGCTATTTATCAAATCAAAGCTTATGAAAAGGAGAATCTGAATCAGTCATAAAG
>JAVYIG010015167.1:0-37539 GCA_035222895.1 Strongylocentrotus droebachiensis | reverse complement strand
AATGTAGCCTGCAAAATTGTCAACGCGCTTCATTTTTATTTTAAATCTAAACAAACATCATCTTCCTGAAATTGGTTCTAAATAATGATAAAATAAATGAATACAAAATAAAGAATACCAACACCCGGAATTTTTGTGTATTAAAGTCTTATAGTCAGAATAAAAGCCGAATCGGCTTCGAATCGTACACATTCGCACTACTGATGTAACGTCATTACGATTCTTAGCCGATTTCTATTCCAACTCTAAAGAAGCTTGAAATCCATTGACACTTTAATTTTGATGATGATGTGAGTATTCAAATCATCGATCATTAAAAGTTTAGATATTTGAATGTTCATCAAATACTATTGCAAATTCATCAAAATTCGGATCGTATAATGTGCGATGGTCAGGAGTTAACTGTTACATTAATTACGTTTCTTATCCCTGTATGGGCGAGTGTGTCTGTGCTTGTGTGCAGGGGCGTCGCTAAACCTTTTTCAGTGGGGGGGGGGGGGGGTGTAGAGGCCAAGGATTACCGACAAAACTAGCCATCAATTACCGACAAAATTAAATGTCCCAATATCTACAATTTTAACCCTATAAACCCGGGGCCGAAGGCTACATTTTTTTTCCTATGGACTATCTATAGTACTTGCTTATGCGCAAATGGTCATTTTCCTCGACGACATAACTATACGAATTATTTCGTCAACTTAGTCAGCATCATAGCTATATATTTTAATACAGGCGCGAAGATATGATCTTATTTTAGGGAGGGGCGGTAGTGAGCAAGCGAATCACTTAAAGAGCGCGCGAAGCGCGCTCATTATAGGGGGGTGTGGTGAAAGGCCTCCCGCGCGAAGCGCGGAAGCTTAGACGTTTACTTAATTATTATTTGGAAAAGAAGACGATTTATTGTACCGTTCTCGACTGTTTATCCTTGTCTGAATGAAGTTCTCCCCCTCCTTCCCACGCGAAGCGCGAAAGCTTTGACGTTACATTAAATTATAAAAAGAAGACGATTCGCTGTACCGTTTCTCGACTGTTTATCCTTGTCTGAATTCAGTTTCTTCCCCTCCCGCGCAAAGCGCGGAAGCTTTGAGATTTCATTAAATAATGAGAAAAAGCAAACGATTCGTGGTAGCCTACTGTTCTTGACTCTTAATCCTTATCTGAATTCAGTTTTCCCCCCTTCCGCGCGAATCGGGGAAGCTTAGACGTTTCCTTAAATTATTAGTGAAAGAAGACGATTCGTTGTACCGTTCTCGACTCGTCTGAATGAAGTTTTCCCCTCCCGCGCGAAGGGGAGAACGACACAGAGAGAAATACAGACATAGAGAGAGAGAGAGGGAGGGAGAGAGAGAGAAAGAGAGAGAGAAAGTGAGAAAATCGCTGATATCTTTGAGCGTATATGAAAACAGTATCGTTTTCGCCAGGCTCTCTGCGGTACGACACTGATTGACATTTCGAGGATACTGTCATTACTATGACGGTTCTCTTTCAAGCGAATTTATCGATTCAAAGAAGTTCACTCCATCTCTAAAACTCGGTAGATATACACCACGTATAAAGTATTTCGTAACATTCCCATTTTACACTGGTTTAAGATTCTTCGAAAATATGAATTCAACTTCGTGGCACGACCCGTTGCCTTCGGCTTCGACGCCATCTCCAATGGCTGATGAGAGGAGTAGATTCATCTTGGATGTGGTGTGGACCATCTTGGCTGCCTTGGGTGTGGTCGGAAACGTATTTGTCCTGGTCGTCATAGGGAGTGTCAAAGAGCTGCAAGGCGTTACCAATCTTCTCATCGCAAACCAGTCCCTGATCGACCCACTGACATATCTTCTTGTTTTCCTTTGGTGGGTACCTCCACTACCAATCAGCGAAGACAACCGCATCCGCGCCAAAATCATCTGCGCGACTTTCGACAACAGGTACTTCTTCTGGTCATCCGTAGCTGCGTCGACATTCAACCTGGTCTTCATCAGTCTCGAGCGTTACTATGCCGTCTTACATCCCTTCAAATACAAGAAGAATATCACAACCAAGAGGGGATTGCAGATAGCTGTTCTACCCTGGGTAATAGGATACGTTTACCAGCTGTATTCTTGGTTCTCGACTCGTCTCGTGGGCACAGCTTGTCAACCGAGGTTTTCAAGGTCTGTAAGGGTTGCTCTTGGAGTGAACGTGTTTTTTGGTCAGTAACTTTTTTCTTTGGCTCTCATGCTGTTCGTCCATATATGCTCGAATCGCTGCGTCCATGCGGAGCAGAGTTGGACACAACCCAGTGCATGCATCCAATAGAAAACCGAAGGGATGGGAATGCAAGCAGTAGTGTGGTTGGTCGGCAGGCGCCAGCTCCGGGTTACAGGGACCGAGCACGAAAAAACATCATCAAAAGTCTTTTTACTGTTACCCTCACTTTCGCTGTCTGCTGGACCCCGAATCAAATCATCTACCTGGTCTACAACTTGGAAGGCTACGTTAATTTCTCAGGAGTGTTCTACAATATCACTGTTGTAATGGCATTTTGTAATATGTGCTGTAATCCTTTTATTTACACGTTCCAGTATCGAAAGTTTCAAAAAGGAGTCATGAAATTGATTTCAAGAGGAGTGAACGAAGAGACCGGTTCAACCAACACAACCTGAGCTCTGAAAGAAGACACAAGCCCTGGCGTCAATTTATCCGTGGTCAATAGCAATAACCAAATTCCTAACTTGAAAACTGGCAAAACACACTATGTGTTAGGAGAAATGTGAAATATGAAATAAACCGAATCGAACTGAACTGAACTTCAATCCTGTATAGACTAATCTAAAACCAAAATCACAACTCTAATCCGATGTCCCCATAACCTGGCCTAATAGAGACCGGAGATGTCGCCAAAGCATGTGGCTGATCACCCTAATAATAAATGGTCGATTTGTCGAGGAGGCCGGACATGGTAAAGTGCGTGCATGCACCATTTGGATATACATTTAAAACAAAATTATACTCAAGTTGTTTTCAAAGATTGTTTCGAATATAGGAGTCAAGATTGAACTCGAAACACGATCGCAATTACTAAAGAAATAAAATTAAAAACGATTTCATTACCCTCTTGTTCAATCTGCCACACCACACTATCTACTGGATCTTCATCACCACGATGGCGATGTGTGGCCTTCAAGGTATATAGGTATATAGAACAGTTGTCCGGAATATGGAATATGTCTTTCGATTGTATCGCCTCATTTGTTCACGTTTTATCGACTTAATATTTTCCTTGTTTTAGTCCCGATTTTTCTTCTTTAAACAGGGGGTTATTGGCATTTCCAAAAATGCACAATGAGTTGAAAATTTAAAGTCATTTTTGAGTTTGATTTAAAGAAAATTCCTCATAGATGTACATGTAGTTCTAAAATCTAAACAAACATCATCTTCCTAAAGTAGGTTCTAAATAATGACAACATAAATACATACAAAAATGAAAAATTCTAACAACTGGAATTTTCGTGTATTTAAGTTTTATAGTCAGAATAAAATCCGATTATCGGCGTCAAATCGTACACATTCGCACTACTAGTATAACGTCACTACGATTTCTTAGCCGATTTCTTTTCGACTCCAAGGAAACTTGAAGTCCATTGACATCTTAATTTTGATAATGATATGACTATTCCAATCATCGATCATTAAGATTTTAGATATGTGAATGCTCATATCAAATACTATTGCAAATTCATCAAAATTCGGATTGTAGTCAGATCATATAATGTGCAATGGAGTTTTACTGTTACATTAATTGCATTTCTAATCCCTGTATGGGCGTGTGTGTGTAAAAAACAAAAAACAACGTAACCGTTTATAAGTTTACATGTATTGTTTTGAATTTATTCCAGGTAATAACAAAGATAATCAAAGTACAGTGTATGTTTAACTTAGCGGCGTTTTCCTTTGATAACAGGTATGTGACCGTACAGAATATAATTATGTAGCCTATGTGAACGTAAGATATCTGCCATTTTAATTTGCGGAATAAGAGGAGTAAGAATAAGAAAATATTATACAGCAGAGCAGGTCATAAACATTTCTCATGATTAATAACTCAAGTTTTTAGCCTCCATGTCGTTGTAAGAAAGCATTGTTTTGTACTAGTTGATTACTTATCTTTCATTAAGGATTGAAGTACATTATGTCTATTCATATTGAAATGAAACATACCTATCATCTTTTTTTTTTAAAGAAGAGTAGAGATAAACCACCTGTCAGTCATAATTATGTTCGTAGAGATACTTTTGTTAAGTCACCGTTTTAATCATTTAGGTGAAGCGGTGACTGGTATCTTGGTAAAATCAGATATTGCAGAGAATATATAAACATTGAACAAATTATGGTAAAGTATAAGCTGCGACATTTTTTTTTCATTGATGAATTGATGATGTATGTAATCTTTATTAGAATCTGAGAAGGGGAGAACGACAGAGAGAGAATCGCTGATATCTTTGAGCGTACATGAAAACAGTATTGTTCTCGCCAGGCTCTCTGCGGTACGGCACTGATTGACATTTCGAGGATACTTTCATTACTATAACGGTTCTCTTTCAAGCAAATTTATCGACTCGAAGAAAGTTCATTTCATTTCTTAAACTCGGTAGATATACACCTCTTATCAAGTATTTCGTAAAATTCCCATTTTACAGCGGTTTAAAATTCATCAAAAATATGAATTCAACTTCGTGGTACGACCCGTTGCCTTCGGCTTCGACGCCATCTCCAATGGCTGATGAGAGGAGTAGATTCATCTTGGATGTGGTGTGGACCATCTTGGCCGCCTTGGGTGTGGTCGGAAACGTATTTGTCCTGGTCGTCATAGGGAGTGTCAAAGAGCTGCAAGGCGTCGCAAATCAGTCCCTGATCGACCTACTGACATCTCTTCTTGTTTTCCTTTGGTGGGTACCTCCACTACCAATCAGCGAAGACAACCGCATCCGTGCCAAAATCATCTGCGCGACTTTCGACAACATGTACTTCTTCTGGTCATCCGTAGTTGCGTCGACATTCAATCTGGTCTTCATCAGTCTGGAGCATTACTATGCCGTCTTACATCCCTTCAAATACAAGAAGAATATCACAACCAAGAGGGGGGTGCAGACAGCTGTTCTACCCTGGGTAATAGGATACGTTTACCAGCTGTTTTCTTGGTTCTCGACTCGTCTCGTGGGCACAGCTTGTCAACCGAGGTTTTCAAGGTCTGTTAAAGTTGCTCTTGGAGTGAACGTGTTTTTTGGTCAGTAACTTTTTTCTTTGGCTCTCATGCTGTTCGTCCATATATGCTCGAATCGCTGCGTCCATGCGGAGCAGAGTTGGACACAACCCAGTGCATGCATCCAATAGAAAACCGAAGGGATGGGAATGCAAGCAGTAGTGTGGTTGGTCGGCAGGCGCCAGCTCCGGGTTACAGGGACCGAGCACGAAAAAGTCATCAAAAGTCTTTTTACTGTTACCCTCACTTTCGCTGTCTGCTGGACCCCGAATCAAATCATCTACCTGGTCTACAACTTGGAAGGCTACGTTAATTTCTCAGGAGTGTTCTACAATATCACTGTTGTAATGGCATTTTGTAATATGTGCTGTAATCCTTTTATTTACACGTTCCAGTATCGAAAGTTTCAAAAAGGAGTCATGAAATTGATTTCAAGAGGAGTGAACGAAGAGACCGGTTCAACCAACACAACCTGAGCTCTGAAAGAAGACACAAGCCCTGGCGTCAATTTATCCGTGGTCAATAGCAATAACCAAATTCCTAACTTGAAAACTGGCAAAACACACTATGTGTTAGGAGAAATGTGAAATATGAAATAAACCGAATCGAACTGAACTGAACTTCAATCCTGTATAGACTAATCTAAAACCAAAATCACAACTCTAATCCGATGTCCCCATAACCTGGCCTAATAGAGACCGGAGATGTCGCCAAAGCATGTGGCTGATCACCCTAATAATAAATGGTCGATTTGTCGAGGAGGCCGGACATGGTAAAGTGCGTGCATGCACCATTTGGATATACATTTAAAACAAAATTATACTCAAGTTGTTTTCAAAGATTGTTTCGAATATAGGAGTCAAGATTGAACTCGAAACACGATCGCAATTACTAAAGAAATAAAATTAAAAACGATTTCATTACCCTCTTGTTCAATCTGCCACACCACACTATCTACTGGATCTTCATCACCACGATGGCGATGTGTGGCCTTCAAGGTATATAGGTATATAGAACAGTTGTCCGGAATATGGAATATGTCTTTCGATTGTATCGCCTCATTTGTTCACGTTTTATCGACTTAATATTTTCCTTGTTTTAGTCCCGATTTTTCTTCTTTAAACAGGGGGTTATTGGCATTTCCAAAAATGCACAATGAGTTGAAAATTTAAAGTCATTTTTGAGTTTGATTTAAAGAAAATTCCTCATAGATGTACATGTAGTTCTAAAATCTAAACAAACATCATCTTCCTAAAGTAGGTTCTAAATAATGACAACATAAATACATACAAAAATGAAAAATTCTAACAACTGGAATTTTCGTGTATTTAAGTTTTATAGTCAGAATAAAATCCGATTATCGGCGTCAAATCGTACACATTCGCACTACTAGTATAACGTCACTACGATTTCTTAGCCGATTTCTTTTCGACTCCAAGGAAACTTGAAGTCCATTGACATCTTAATTTTGATAATGATATGACTATTCCAATCATCGATCATTAAGATTTTAGATATGTGAATGCTCATATCAAATACTATTGCAAATTCATCAAAATTCGGATTGTAGTCAGATCATATAATGTGCAATGGAGTTTTACTGTTACATTAATTGCATTTCTAATCCCTGTATGGGCGTGTGTGTGTAAAAAACAAAAAACAACGTAACCGTTTATAAGTTTACATGTATTGTTTTGAATTTATTCCAGGTAATAACAAAGATAATCAAAGTACAGTGTATGTTTAACTTAGCGGCGTTTTCCTTTGATAACAGGTATGTGACCGTACAGAATATAATTATGTAGCCTATGTGAACGTAAGATATCTGCCATTTTAATTTGCGGAATAAGAGGAGTAAGAATAAGAAAATATTATACAGCAGAGCAGGTCATAAACATTTCTCATGATTAATAACTCAAGTTTTTAGCCTCCATGTCGTTGTAAGAAAGCATTGTTTTGTACTAGTTGATTACTTATCTTTCATTAAGGATTGAAGTACATTATGTCTATTCATATTGAAATGAAA
The DNA here is from genome assembly GCA_035222895.1 of Strongylocentrotus droebachiensis. Lineage (NCBI taxonomy): Eukaryota > Metazoa > Echinodermata > Echinoidea > Camarodonta > Strongylocentrotidae > Strongylocentrotus > Strongylocentrotus droebachiensis. The sequence continues at coordinate 30,277 of JAVYIG010015167.1, read as the reverse complement.
CATACCTATCATCTTTTTTTTTTAAAGAAGAGTAGAGATAAACCACCTGTCAGTCATAATTATGTTCGTAGAGATACTTTTGTTAAGTCACCGTTTTAATCATTTAGGTGAAGCGGTGACTGGTATCTTGGTAAAATCAGATATTGCAGAGAATATATAAACATTGAACAAATTATGGTAAAGTATAAGCTGCGACATTTTTTTTTCATTGATGAATTGATGATGTATGTAATCTTTATTAGAATCTGAGAAGGGGAGAACGACAGAGAGAGAATCGCTGATATCTTTGAGCGTACATGAAAACAGTATTGTTCTCGCCAGGCTCTCTGCGGTACGGCACTGATTGACATTTCGAGGATACTTTCATTACTATAACGGTTCTCTTTCAAGCAAATTTATCGACTCGAAGAAAGTTCATTTCATTTCTTATACTCGGTAGATATACACCTCTTATCAAGTATTTCGTAAAATTCCCATTTTACAGCGGTTTAAAATTCATCAAAAATATGAATTCAACTTCGTGGTACGACCCGTTGCCTTCGGCTTCGACGCCATCTCCAATGGCTGATGAGAGGAGTAGATTCATCTTGGATGTGGTGTGGACCATCTTGGCCGCCTTGGGTGTGGTCGGAAACGTATTTGTCCTGGTCGTCATAGGGAGTGTCAAAGAGCTGCAAGGCGTCGCAAATCAGTCCCTGATCGACCTACTGACATCTCTTCTTGTTTTCCTTTGGTGGGTACCTCCACTACCAATCAGCGAAGACAACCGCATCCGTGCCAAAATCATCTGCGCGACTTTCGACAACATGTACTTCTTCTGGTCATCCGTAGTTGCGTCGACATTCAATCTGGTCTTCATCAGTCTGGAGCATTACTATGCCGTCTTACATCCCTTCAAATACAAGAAGAATATCACAACCAAGAGGGGGGTGCAGACAGCTGTTCTACCCTGGGTAATAGGATACGTTTACCAGCTGTTTTCTTGGTTCTCGACTCGTCTCGTGGGCACAGCTTGTCAACCGAGGTTTTCAAGGTCTGTTAAAGTTGCTCTTGGAGTGAACGTGTTTTTTGGTCAGTAACTTTTTTCTTTGGCTCTCATGCTGTTCGTCCATGCTCGAATCGCTGCGTCCATGCGGAGCAGAGTTGGACACAACCCAGTGCATGCATCCTCTAGAAATCCGAAGGGATGGGAATGCAAGCAGTAGTGTGGTTGGTCGGCAGGCGCCAGCTCCGAATTACAGGTATGATAACATTCTTCAAAATTACATTGAGATTTTTTTAAAGAGTATTTACGATTTCGATCATTGCATAAATATCATGGAAATAATTATGTTGATATTTACATATAAGTTCAATTAAGTTGTAGTCGGCTCTATGCAATCAAAGAGGATGTTGGTGCCATTTTCCCCATCCATCTCATAAAGATCTGCATTCTGTACAAATATGGAGTAAAACACAAGGAATATTATGTGTAGAAAACAAATCCTCCACAATATTATTGTGTAAACTAGATGAAACATGACTTCCCTTTACGGGAAGATATTATTAAAACATGCTGCAATAGGTTTTTCTTCAAAATCATTCTGCTTTAGAATTTTCTAAAAGTAATTGTAGTAAGTTCATTTGGCATGACACTGACATTACAAGCACCTATTGAAATAATCTTGGTGTTTTGTCCCTCAAATAAATAAAGTAATCATTTCAATATTCCTCTTCCTGTTGCTCTATAATCTCTCAATAAAATGTAGAATCTAGTCGCTCTTAATAAGATTAATTCATCCACAATCCTGTAAAACCGCGTATTAAAAAAATAAAATAAAAAAAACAGCAATTTTTTAAAATAAGTTGTAAACATCACTTTATTGTTCAAACTTGCACAACAAAGGAGAACAATGGCCCAGGACAATTCCATTTTACTGGAAAATTCAGGGCATTAAAAGTACATACATTTAGATATAGGCCTACAGTGAATAATGTTATATAACATCAACAAAAATTAACTAATTTTACAACATAGTGAAAGCTGAGGAGTTATGGATATTCCTAGCTATAGATGAAATAAGAGGAGCTAAATATTGAAATTTTATTTGATATATCAACTTAATAAATACGAAGCATACATAATGAGTTTTATAAGAGTTTGATTTGAGTTAATGTTTTATACAAAGAGGATTCTATCAGTGCCATGTAATGAAAAGAGGCGAGCAGTAGAAAGAAAATATAAGACTGGTTACAAAGTGTATTAACCAATTTGTGTGTGTGAGTAATTACATACTTGAAATGCGAAGGGGAATTTTGTTTCCCATTTATTTGCATTCTTTGAGTATAGTAGATGACAAACGAAGAAACAATAGTTTGGAAAGAGTCTGTCGAACTTGTTTCAAATTGACAGGTTTTCCAATTTCTTTCAACAGCTGCTTTAGCCTCGTCACATTGTCTGGCGAAATATGACCTCTAGAGCCGATTTCCAAAGGAAGATACACCACAGAATATCCATTAGCCTGTATATCGGCAACTAACGGGGCATATTTGTTCGATTTATATTCATGTGCCTTAACTACATTCATTTCAAAGGGAACTGACAATTCAAGAATGAGGATTTTCTCTTTAAGTTCTTCTAAAAAACACAAATGTCTGGGATGAGGTTGGTTTGGGTACACTTTAGTGGAATTTTGGAGATGTCTTCTTTTGTCCATCGCTCTACTTTCAGGTCTGAGTACATAATAGTGTCGCTAAGAGAGGCGATGCCTTCTTGAATAATTTTGGCAAGATACAAAAGTATGTTGTCATGGCGCCAAGTATAGCGTCCCTCGTCAAGTGACACAGGGCATGCGTTCAATACATGGTGTACTGTTTCTCTATTTTCACATTTTTTACAGTTTGCTGATGCCCTTTTACCCCATCTAGTAAGGTTTGCATTCGTATTAAGTGTATCTGAAAGCAAATTCATGAGAAATTTTGCAACTTTGTTGGGTAGGTTGTATATCAGGCTTTTCCATTCTACTGATTTTGATTCCAAGTTTGCAAGTTCAAAAAACTTGCCTTGGACTGAAAGTGACTGGATATGATTCAGCCAGTCTTGTGATCTTTTTTGTACTAGAAAGTCTTTAACCCGTTTCTTCAATTTTGGAAGAGTGGCATTAGGGTCTTGAAGCGATTGAAAAACATTATGACTATTCACCACTGTTGACTTTTTTCTGGTCCACTGAGATTCTCTTTGAAGGGCAACATCTAAGCAATGATTAACCTTAGCATCACCAGTTGCTCTTATTCTTGTGTAGTTTATTGTGTGAGTTTCATAGTATAGATCAGAAATGTTGAGTATGTTAAGACATTCTGGCATATGAAGGAAGGCCAACGTGGCCGGTCTGGCAAGGCCAGACCATTTTTTCAAGTATCTATTGCATAAAGCATCTAGTAGTTTGAATTGCAGATGAGGGCGAGTTAAGAACTCTAGGCATCTGTGATTTATGGGAGGCAACACAGTGAAGTGCACTAATAGTTCATTTTGCTTTTTAAAAACTCGCTCACACGTGCCAAAGTAAACCATGTTAGGTTTTATTTAAATATGTCAATGTATGGAGATGAAAAGTAGCTGAGCAAAACAAAGTTCCTCCGTGCACGTAAAACTCACGTAACATGAGATACACAAATATATGCTTTAAAGTCTCCTACTGTAAACTGCAGCAGGTAACTACCACGCCATGTGTGAACGAATCTTTAGAAGAATTAGAGAGTTTTTGTTTTGTGAAGAAGGCTTAGTAGACTACTGTACTTACTCTAAAATCCACTTCTCTGGTAAGTGGATTGTACGGATCGTTGTAAAGATGAACATAAAAACGTTTGAAGCCATAGCGCAGATCTTGGAAGAGAGTGAGATCGACAGCAAATGGTGTTTCATGGATCTTCAGGTCTGGTACCCAACCTACATGTATATTCAGAAAATATGAAATTCTATATCAACTCATATCATTATTGCATATTCAATAAAATAATGGAAATGCAGTATTATACTCGGGTGAGACATAGTGAGAAAAGTGTGGAAACATTTAGTCTTAAGAAATCTTGCTCAATCACGAAGACTGTTAGTCCAGTTAGGATACATTCAAATCTATGGATTGACCTACTTAATTCTAAAAGTATTGTGGCGGAATAGGGGGGGGGGGTTGTTAATAGATAATACAATAGAGGAAGGAAGAAGGGGGGTAAAGAGGAAGAGGGGTGGTGGTGTTGTAATTCCCCAGTGCGAGAGAAAAGGGGGGGGGGGTGCTTGCATCGCTTGCCACCAAAATCAAGTCAACATTCACAACACAGTAAGCTGCCACATCTAGTCTTTATTAAGAGCGCTAGATTCTCTTCTCTTTACAACTTGATGTTGTAAAGAGATTAATACCAGACCTGTTGGATCACACAATAAACGATAATTAAATGACTTAATTATTCACAAATCACAGCCTTCTCATTGGCTCATTTCGCACCTCTTGAATTCAACACAACGCACTGATGGTCAACCTTTGACCTGAACCCTGAGCAGTGGACCAAGATTCTTGATGATGGCCATGGAATAGACTGCCTGTACTTGGATTTCCGTAAAGCATTTGACAGTGTGCCTCACCAGCGTCTACTTACCAAGGTTAGAGCAAATGGAATGGAAGGATGTCTTATCAAGTGGATTGAGAAGTATCTGACAGGCCGCAGTCAACGAGTGGTGGTGAATGGGAAGAATTCAGAAACCTGCGAGGTAACAAGCGGCATACCGCAAGGGAGTGTCCTCGGTCCGGTCTTGTTCAATATCTACATTAATGACCTACCATCTGTTGCCCAGAATTCTACAGCGAAACTATTTGCTAATGACACAAAACTATACAGGGTTGTAGACAATGAAGAGGATGCTAAGCTACTCCAACAGGACTGAAATGACATCGTTCAATGGTCAAGTAACTGGCAGCTACCGTTCAACGAAGGAAAGTGCAAAGTGATACACTATGGAAAGAGGAACAAGAAGTTCGACTACACTATGGAATGCCCCTATGGTAGAAAAGATGTGACAACGGACGAAGGAATGGGAGAAAAGGATCTGGGGGTATTATTTGACTCAGATCTGTCTTTCTGCGCCCATGTAGCTGATGTCTCCAAAAGAGCCAATATCAAGTTGGGAATCATCAAACGTTCTTTTTCATCCCTTGGGTCCAGTGGCATGCTACAACTATATAAGACCATAGTACGCCCAACACTTGAATATTGCAATGCAGTCTGGAGACCAACGTACCTAAAGGATCAAGATCTATTGGAAAAGGTCCAGCAACGTGCTACGCGACTCATCCCAGATGTGAAGCATCTAAGCTATGAAGAAATACTTAAGACACTCAAACTACCATCACTAGAGTACCGTAGACAGAGGGCTGATCTTATTCAAATATACAAAATCATGCATGGATTGGAGGCAGTAGAGAGGAATGACATATTTGAAATCATCAAAGAATCCAGAACAAGGGGACACAGGCTCAAAATAAGCAAGCCCCGCTGCAAATCTAAGATGAGGCAGATGTCATTTTCAGTGCGGAGCATTAATAATTGGAATAACCTTCCTGAAATTGCCATAAATGCCTCATCAATCAATAAATTCAAGTCAGAACTTGAAAATCATTGGAAGCACCATCCGCTAAAATACCACCCATACCAACGCGAATCCAATGCAATAAAGAGGGGCACATAAGCTGAAGCTTCAAGCCTCGACACCAAAGTAAACCAAAGTAAGTAAGTAGATTCAACTCGTGCCACGAGCAGCCTGGCTCATCTCAACACTGTTCCACACTTCAAGTAGCTTGTATTTCTTTATTTAGGCGAGTTAAAGCATCATCATAAAATCTGAATAATTCTGTCAGTACCCTGTAAGCATGATTTAATCCTAATATTCGTATCAGACTTGTACAACTCAGATTCTCTAACGTTCTGCACAACACACTGCAAACATGTGACAGGGCACACTGGGTGTCCTGTACACGCAGTTAAAACACACACATTATTCACACTCGTATCTTGGGGCACTTTCTCTCACGTCCTCTATCCCAATCCTCCCATAAGGTAGCGAGCAATCTAAAGGCACAATGACATGGATAATTGTCTGAATAGAACCAGACAATGATTTCGTTCTTCAAGTTCTCAATCGCGCTATCTACAGAAGATGTAAAAGTACCAATCACCATTCACACTTAACTATCTACTGTAACTAATGTGTAACCAGACATGTATTACTGTAAGAATGAATCTGTCAGCCTAATTGTTCAGGTGAACAAATAACAAGTAACACTTTATTAATAGATTTCAATTAACAGTGAGGCTTTCATGCCTAATTCAACGTTGACGTAATTCAACTCGAAAATGTATGCAATGCAATTATTAAGTATAAGAGTTCAAATGTACATTATATACAGATGTGTTGTCACTTTTGTCAGACAACCAATAATTTACCTAAGTGATACTAGCTTAATTGTATAGACTATAATAGTAGATGCAGTATTATGTTAAAGAATTCTAGGGACAGGTTTAAGATGTAACAATAATAGATTACTAGCAACTGAATTCTACTCCAAAGTGTACCTTTTCTTTCCTACTAAAACATGAGAAGTAATTCTATTCCGGGCACAACATAGCCACTTCATCTTACGGTCAATCTAGGCTGACCAGCAGCCATCCAATAATCACTCCATTCCAAGTTTAAGTACAAATACTTAACTGCCTTCCTTCTAATATTGCCTAGGCATAATCAACAGATGGTATTCGGATTCACCGCTCAACGGGTATTTTACTCACTGGTCTATCCACCCCTAATCTCGACATGGCAGCTCACTCTGTCGGCATAACCATGCGATCTTTAATCCTTAGGTCTTTACAACAGGTTATAGCCTCGAATTTCCAATTCCTATACCTATTGCTAACTTCCAGAATTAACTAATCAGTTTTAAACGTACTTCAATCTTAAGACAACCGGTTTGTCTAGCGATTTGTTCCTTGCTCTCTGTAATTCAGTGCGTATTAATGGATCATTATCAATAAGTGTTACTAAGATACATGTAAGTTACAGCTCCATAAATACATAAGTTACTTATATTAATTTGTACATCATTAATTGTTGAATTGTGAATCTATTTACAAGTGACTAAATCTTATGCAAGTAATAGCATCACATCGTATTTACTTTGTTCATAAATATGACGAATATATTTAAGGTACAACTATATAGAATACAAATATTAAATATACAAATGTTCAATATATATAAGTTACAACTGCTATACATGTAGATAGATATATTCTTAAACTACTAGGTACAGGTGACAGACTACGTTGAGGCTCTCAGCCTCCTCCTCCAGAAATTCATATTACTGGTAATGTATTAGGTCACACAGCAGATATGGTCTATAGTCTAGAATAAAAATCAATAATAAAAGAGAAAATGTTCCAATGACCAATTAAATAATCAGTCCTCCATTGAATAATAAGCAGTAGCACTAATATTCAATATCTCACAAATAGATAAAAGTTTGTACATGTATAAACATTCTTAGAACTACTTGTCACAGAAACCAGATTGGAATTGGTTAGACCTTTAGGTATACCCACAAAGGATCAGTTAGTCAAACTATCCAGCGACCTGAAGTACACCTAATTTCAGCGTAGCTAATGATTTATTAGCTACAAAGAGTAAAATCTCTCGACCAAAAGTAATAAATAAAGGGAATATGTTCACCACTTCCAATGCTCATTTCTTAACAGTGACTGCGATATCTGAACTGACATCTCTGTAATGCAATATAATTGTAAAGACATTTTATCAAGTGTTGCATTCTTCAATAAATAATTACTGGCACGGTAATATAAAATCCAAGAATTCATGTCCATTTTGTGTATTCTGTTTCAGTTCCAAGCATACATATTGATAACTATTATCTGATAAATGAATACAAATATAACAAGCATCCATATACACAGCAGTCATACTAATCATATGCACAATACCAATTTGGCTAGTTTTGGGCCATCCCATTTTGGCTAGTTTTGGGCCATCCCATTTTGGCTAGATTTTGGCCAATCTGCTTCTGGCCTGTACGGTATTCGGCCTTAAAAACCATGAAAATACACATTTAACTCTAAAATAAACATTAAAACATCAATTCTGGTACAAAGTCCAATAGATTGATCAACATTTGTTGTTGGTGCAATGCAAATCAGCTAATCTGCATATGAATAGCAATGGGCGGAAACGAAAGGAATAATTACCGTAAATCTCGGTTCAACAAGGTTCACAGACAGGTCAGGTTCACAGCTCATCTAATGCCAAAGTGTACAGCCACATCAATCAAACTCGGCTGTCACGTATATCAGCGCACTATCATGCGCGTATGCTTTAACCACGCAAATATTACACGTACGCACATGAATATTCATAAATCTTCGCAATAACTATTTCAAAGTAAGTGCGATTACATCAAATAATTTGTAACCTTTATACAAAGAGAAATATATTGATCAAAATAAAGTAAGAGCCTTATTCCGAGAGTACAGACATTCAGAATAATGGTAAGTCAGCCTGACAGTATAACTCAGCAATTTAACAAGTGAAATAGACAAAAATATATGAAAAGATCAAAAAATCAGTCCCACATATATATTTTGGTGTTTCAAGTCAGTTTTATAAAAATGAACAAGTTAGATTTTACGCTGACCGTCACACTACCTCCCTTCTTCTAAATCGCTGTCCCCAGCGACTAAAAAAAAAAAAAAAAAAAATACCACACATTTCTTATCATACATGTACCATACTTTGACATGGTAGTGTATATACAGTACATACAGGTCTAGATCTATGTGTATTTTTTTTCTTCTGTTAAATACAGCATAAATGTAGGCTTAAACACTAGTTTCAATAAATACACAATAATTAAAATTCTCAATAGTTATAAATACACAATAAATAAAATTACTCCTCATTACTGTCTTCGTCGAAATTAAAGGTCTTTGTTTCTACCTTCCCTCTTTTTTCCTTCCCGTGCACATGATAATAAGTCTCGGTTACGACGGTCACTGACACTAGTTTTATACGTCCAATTTCTGTTGCTGCTCTGTTTAAACTAATCGTTACTTCCTCTAAGTCTGGGGTTGGTCTTGGGTCAGCTGGGGTCGGCTGTCGGTCATCAGTTGCGCCTGGGGTAGGTTGTCGGTCATCAGTATCTGGGGTAGGTTGTGTTGAAAGATCAGATGAACGGATAAATAAGAGATCACTGTAGACAATGTTCATGTATAAGTGGCCATCTTGAAAGTGCTTTATTCATGTATCCTTCCGCCAATCGCGGCCTCATTACGCACATCAATGAACTATTGGTGTTGTTCATATAGTACCACAACATCCCCCTTCTTTCAATGACAAGTTGATAGTGCTCTCATTAACCAGTTATATCTTCCCTGCTCAATAGGCACTGTACATGACGGAAATTATCCACTAAAACAGTAACACAATTTAGAAATTTCAACAAGAGGTAAAAATTCCAAACATATTCTTCTTTCTTTTTTTCTTTTTTTTTTTTTTTTTGTTGAGAAGCACAGTGTAAAAACTGTTCAACTAAAACTTACAAGTACCTTTCAACAAGAAAAACAAATTTTAGAATGGTAAAATAGTGTCCTCCACTATAACAGGCATATTTTTGTTGCTAAATCGACATACTTGTATAATGTAATTCAACTTTTTATAATTTACATAACTTTTGCTGGAATAAACTAAAGTAATTCCATATTGCTTTCTGGCAAACAGTTATAAACAACATTTTCCTGTGAAAAAACGTTTTTCATCCCATTTCAATTAGGACTTAGCAATACGACAAATCAGCGTAACAAAACTATACCTGGTCATTTGTGTGGAGAGAAGAAATATCATGCACGAAAATGCTTTCCCTATTATGGAATTTAATTTGCAATTATTTTGTAGTTTCTGTTTTTTCTCTTACTAAGTATATTTGCCATTTTTGTATATATTATAATATTGTTTTTATGCTTGAGAAATTAATAAACTGAACTGAAATGAACTATATATAAATTAGTATTCACAATTTCTACTAAATACAGCATTGCACTTTCATTCTTACATACCCGCCATGACTTGGACATTGAAGGTGCATTCAGCCATATATGTATACTGCCATGCAAGGTATCGAACGGGTGTAGTCATCCCGACTCGGAAGGCACTGTTAGGGTCGTGAGAACTATTGTGGCCAGACCCGCAACCAGTGCTCTGGAAGATCGGTGTGGGAGATGTCCAACTGACGGGAGTCTTGTAGCGCATGGGCTTCGTTATCTCCACCTCTTGGATGATGTCATGTTCTGGGCAATTCACAAACTTTGGTGGTACACCTAAAAGAGAATTAAACAGATACCTGTAGAGTGCATGAACCTTGTGTTTGTAACCACTTGTTATTGTATAATAAAGATCACTTATATACAAAGATCACCTGTCTATATAAGCAACATGTATAAAAAGATCAACTGTCTATAAAAGCCACCTGTATAGAAAGTCCCCCTATATAGAAAGACCAACTGCCTATAACGACTACCTGTTTAGAAAGACACCAGTCTGTTAAAACCATCTATATAAAAAAACCACCTTTCTAGAAAAACACTTCTCTATAATGACCACCTGTACAGAAAGACCACATCATTGTGTAGTAAGACTAAATGTTTCTCATGACCACATATATAAAGAAACCTGTCTATAAAGACCATCTGTATAGAAAGACCACTTGTTTATACAAAAAAAGGGAAATGATCGGCTTCATGTATCCTAGGGCAGCCTTCTTTTTATGAAGGATATAATACTCAAATATCTCAACTGACCTTTAACTTGAATTTTAGTCCTGTCCCAGAGACAAAACCGGCAATCTACTGACTCAACCTAGAGAGAGAGAGAGAGAGATGTTAAATATTTAACTGTTTCCATGACCTATTAAAGCAAGGCATATAACTCTACACTATGAAAATAATTTAAGTACATTGTAATTGATAAGGAGTGTAAACTGAGAACCAATGGTGATATCAAATTATATACAGGCCTTATGCAAACTTAAATCCCCTTCAATACAGCACAAGTTTAAGTTTGACACCTGAATTCTGACCTTGAATAACAAATGAGTACACAAGAAATGGAAATATGATCTTAGAATAACCACAAACTTACTATTGAGCAAAAAAAATAATGTGGACACTAGGATACTCTAGGACATGGAAATTATTGTTTGGTTTATCAAATATTTCTCTTAATAAGGAAAAGTTTATTATTTAACATCAAAGACCCTCTTTCACAGGCATACAGTCAACAAAAAGAAAGACTTGGAAAATGTACACCAGAAGTTACAAGAGTGAAACAAAAAGGGAATCAATTCAGCTATGTAGTTCTTCCATCAAAATATATATTCAAGATTCAAGATAATTTATTGTCTGATTTTTAAAAAATACAGAAATTCGTCCTCCACTGGCGAGTGACGTACATATACAAACAACATTAACAATATATAAATACATTCAAGGATACAAAGAAAATACAACAATAATAATAATAACAATAATAATAGCAATAATAGCATTAACAAAACTGACATGTAAACTTGAAAACTGGCATTTAAATATGAATCTCGATAATGCACAGAATGCATTGAATAAATGAATTTAAAAGTGCTCTGAAACATTCACCCCTTCTCTCCCAGAAAAGGGGTATGAGGAAAGAACAGAGAAAAGAACAAATGAGAGAGAGAGAGAGAGATAGAGAGAGAGGAGTCGAATGGAGTAGAACAGAAAGGAAATGTGAGGGAGAAAGAGAAGGAGGGAGAAAGAGAAGGAGGGAGAAAAGGTGACAGAAAACGAGGAGCTCTGGAAGGGAAGAGATGAGGTAGAGTACAGGATATCAAGAACAGTGACTGCCCGTGGTAAAAAAGACAAATGAGTCGTCAACATTCAAAATTCAAAATTCAGAGCTGCAAGCTAGATATAGACCCTGTGCAGTAGAAAGTTAGAATATATAAAATGTGTCCAGTGAGGAACCTATTACATGTAGCCTTAGCCATTTCACATTTACATATACATGTGTCATGGGACAGCAGCCATAACATACTAAAACATGTAAGAGGGCGTGCACGAAGTCTGGTACATGTATAAAAAGAGATGCAGTGTAGAAGAGAGAGGAGAAATAAGAAAGTGCTAGAAAAGGGAGAGATGCACACCTAAAACAAAGCTTCAAGTGAGAGGAGGGATATATGATAAAATTCTTCAAAATTACATTGAGATTTTTCTTGAGAGTATTAACGATTTCGATCATTGCATAAATATCATAGAAATAACTATGTTGATATTTACATATAAGTTCAATTCAGTTGCAGTCGGCTCTATACAATCAAAGAGGATGTTGGTGCCATTTTTCCCATCCATCTCATAAAGATCTGCATTCTGTACAAATATGGAGTAAAATGCAAGGAATATTATGTGTATAGAAAACTATTCCTACACAAAGTATTATTGTGTAAACTAGATGAAACATGACTTCCCTTTACGGGAAGATATTAATGAAACAAACTGCAAGAGTTTTTTCTTCAAACTAATTCTGCTTCAGTATTTTCTAAAAGTAATTGTGGTAAGTTCATTTGGCATGACACTGACAGTACAAACACCTACTGAAATAATCTTGGTGTTTTGTCCCTCAAATAAATAAAGTAATCATTTCAATATTCCTCTTCCTGTTGCTCTATAATCTCTCAATACAATATAGAATCTAGTCGCTCTTAAGATTAATTCATCCACAATCCTGTAAAACCGTGTATTAAAAAAACATTAAAAAAACAACAACAGCAATTTTTAAAAATAAATCTGTACTTGAATTAAGAGTTAAGAACTCTAGGCATCTGTGATTTATGGGAGGCAACACAGTGAAGGGCACTAATAGTTCATTTTGCTTTTTAAAAACTCGCTCACACGTTAAGACCAGTAATGGTCATGCGATTGCATTGTGAAAGAAACGTTGTGGAATCGATCAGAAAAGGTCGATCATCTAGCATCTAGCATCTGCAAGGTTCTGGAATCATCAAAATGATAATAAATTTGGCTCATTCTTCGTAAAGTTACAAGCACTATACACAGAAAGATGTATATGGGACTACCCTATCTCTCTCACCAGACCATGAGAGAAATAAATTTACCAAATATATGAATTAGTAGGCGGTTTCCCGGCAAATTTTTTATCATCATGTATTAGTCAAAACATATTCTTTCACATGATTGGTAATGAGAGCTTCCATTTCATTTTTTGAAATTGGGGCGTTGCCAATACTGGTCTTTACCTTTAAGGTAAACCATGGCATGTATTTTTGAATATATGTAAATGAATGGAGATGAAAAGTAGCTGAGCGAAACAAAGGTCCTACATGCACGTATAACTCACGTAAAGCTACGGTCACAAAGGTTTGTACGAACGATAATCTCGTACGAATCTCCCTGTTTTTCCATTGTCTTCCCGAATTTCCATTGTCTGAAAATCGTTTGTACGGCGTTCGTAGCAGTTCGTAATGGCATTTGTGACCGGGGCATAACATGAGATACACAAGTATCTGCTTTAAAGTTTCTCACAGTAAACTGCAGCAGGGAACTACCACGCCATGTGTGAACGAATCTTTAGAAGAATTAGAGAGATTTTGTTTTGTGAAGAAGGCTTAGTAGACTACTGTACTTACTCTAAAATCCACTTCTCTGGTAAGTGGATTGTACGGATCGTTGTAAAGATGAACATAAAAATGTTTGAAGCCATAGCGCAGATCTTGGAAGAGGGTGAGATTGACAGCAAATGGTGTTTCATGAATCTTCAGGTCTAGTACCCTACCTATAATCAGAAAATATGAAATTCTATATCAACTCATATCAATATTGCATATTCAATAAAAGACTGGAAATGCAGTATTATACTCGGGCGAGACATAGTGAGAAAAGTATGGAAACATTTAGTCCTAAGAAATCCTGCTCAATCACGAAGACTGTTAGTCCAGTTAGGATACATTCAAATCTATGGATAGACCTACTTAATTCTAAAAGTATTTTATATAAAAGATAGGGAAGTTGTTTAAAACAAATAAGTTTTTTTAAACTGTTCCTTTTATCATCATTTGACACTTTAGGTTCCTACTTTTTAAGGTATACTAAGTGGATGTTCACCAATGCTTTCCCTATTATGGAATTTAATTTGCAATTATTTTGGCAAACTTGTGTCCGTTCTATACTTGAGTTTTCATTGTAAATTTACTGAATATAAAATACAAATTAGTCTGTTTGAAGCCAGAAGGTTAATAACTCTGGATTAAATTATAAAAGCCCTTCTGGCTTCAAGCAGACAAACTCATCTTAAAGGGGCACCACTATGAAATTTACATTTTATAAACATTAAAAAATGACATGCATGCACATCCCAAAAGGATGGCCTATCATTTTAAACAAGCTTCAATACTCTAAAGTCAAAATGGTATATTTTCAAGGCATTTCTGCCAAGAAGACAATTAAGGAAAGGGAGAATTGTTTAAAAAACATTAAGATTTCAAGACTTTGCAACTGAAATGATTTGGTGAGAGCAAGAAGGGCTATATAACTCATGCTTTTCCACAGAGATAACACCCTCCTGACTCTAAGCACATGATAGGTTCTAAGATAATAAGAGTTGTTATTTGATATTCCTGTTCCAACATATACTTACATGACTCCCTGGGGATTCTGATTCGCTTTATTATCCAATTTTCCCGGTGAGTATTAGTTGGAAGTGTCAAAACACTGACTGTGTAATCCTCTCCCGGTAACAGGCCAATGAAGCCATCATAATGGAACTCATGCTGCAAAAAAAGATAGGAAGGAAAATTGAAAATTTGTTGACATGATTCCACCTTTAAATACAAGTAGAATACAATGAACAGTAGTACATTGTAAACAAGAAATAGTGTACATCAAGCAGGATTTGAAGAACAATAACAGTGACAACAAAATTTACAATGTAGTGATAAAAACATAGTTGTACAAATGCAAAAAGAATTTTGAATCGATCTTCAAAATGAAGAAAAGTGAAAAGTGGAGTAATATACAGATTGGCCTCCTCCATTATACATGTGGAAAGAACTGCCACGGGCATGGACGAAAAAAAGAGCCCTTGTGGGTAATATCAAATATGCTAATCCCTTCTCTATAAAGTTTGTTGCTGCAGTATTAAAGTGCAATTTTCACAGACTCTAGATACAAATCAGATGAACACTCTTTTATGTGGCAATACAAATAAACCATTTCCTGGCAATAATTGCCAGAATATCAAGTATATAGTTTCTGTTTTTTTCACATAATAAAAATATTTTTTTGTTCCAATCAGAGTGGTCAAAACTTATCAAGGCTGGTAATAACATTTTTTAACATGTAAACCTATGGGGTAACCATGGAGACTGAACTATTTTCCCAATAACCATGGTTACTGGGAATTTTACAGAAATAGTTGAAGTTTATGAATGCAATTTCGACCAATCAGATGGCTGGATTTCTTAAGTGAGGTATATAATTATTTTTATTGGTGTTCAAAGAGATGTTTATCTTCAAAATACATAGCCATCTTTATACAGTCATTAATGAAAGACTCTTGTCCCAATTTCCCTTTATTGTGACAATCAACCCATCGCCTACTAGAACATGGTGGTCCCTTTATTAACCCTATGGTAGTGAATGAATTCAGCAGTCAACAGATTAACATATATACTTTTACTAACATTAATGATGACATAGATTTCAGAATACCATTCCCTCATTTTGAAAGATATTCACCGTCATTAAGCATATCGTCGGTGGGGTGACAAAACCTTGTATCTCAAAAATCATGAATTTTCAGGAGAGCAAAAAAACTTTCCTGTCTCAACAAATTTAGTGCTGTGACACCGTCCTTTCTTTTTAAAACTGGAATATTTATACAATTGTTAATGTCATTGTTGAAATACAGTAAAATAATTGTTTTTATATTTGAAAGTGAGTTGCGAGGTTTTTGCGTTTATCTACATTGAGATACAAGTTTTTAGTTTTTATTCAAATTGAGATACAAGTTCTTACTTTCAACTCTGAATGAGTTACAAAGATTTGGTTGAATAAGTTACAAGGATTTGAATACACTAACTTTGGTACTGTTAGGCCGTGTGTGAGTTACAAGGAAAAGGAATTACGTATCTTATGTTACGAGGTTTTGTCAGTGCAGCTTCAAAGGGGGTTAAAATTACGAGATTTAGTGTTTGTGTGGAATTTGTGAAAAAAACGAGAAGGAGGCGTTCCATGGATTTATCAGATGGTGTCGTAGGCCATTAGGTACAAAATTATGCAAAAAAAAAAATTAATCAAAATCTCAAAAAATTGAGATACAAGGTTTTGCCACCCCACCGACGATATTGTCCTTAATAATAACCAGTAATTAGTCTATGAGTTAGTGACAATGAACATTACCCATGTGATTACTTGCAAATGCAGACATTGATAAAGTTAATATTTACAGTATTCAATCTAACATTTGATGTACAAAAAATTAGAATAAATTAACAATTCAGATAATCTACTACCGGTATGTATGTCTTGTCCCATCAACTTCTACAGCACACTGTTTATTATATGATAATGTAGATTAATCACCATTGCATTGCGTTATGACAAGTGCAAAGACTTAAAGGAAAAAAAGTCAGACAATTCAAAGCGATGCCCAAATACTATTCCACTCACAATACGCTCCATCCTCAATTCATTTAATAATGGAAATCATGAAAATCAGTATTGATTTTATTATTTACGATATAAATCTACGTATCTACCTATTCTACTTTGCTATTGTTGCACCTCAACATTGCATAACCGAAACTTAAAACACATCGCCAAATTGCTCATACCCCCCCGCCCAAAGGCGCCCTCCGTGACCCTTGCGTCCGAGCGCCGCCAACGTAACCTCTTCCTCTTATCACGAGTTCCCTAGGATACACCTTGGTAAAGGCGCTGGGGATGGAGGGAGGGAAAATAGGTAGATACGTAGATTTATATCGTAAATAATAAAATCAATACTGATTTTCATGATTTACATCAATAAATCAACGTATCTACCTATTCTACTTTGCTAAAGACCAGCACAGATTAATGCCGGGTGGTAAAAACCAAGCAAACTTATCAATTCAAATGAGAAATAGACGACGAAGCCGCCTTCAGAGAAGCGACCACAAAGGCTCGTTCGCCCGCGGGCACATCTCTGAGGTAAAAAACAGAAAAAGAACTTGGAGACTTCCAAAAAGCTGCTTTACAGATATCTTGAACCGAAACTCCGATGAAAAGAGCCCAAGACGTACTGACACTGTGAGTATCATGGGCACGAGGAGCCCTGCCAGGCGTCAAGGCCTCAGGACCCGCAGCCTTGATAGCCAAGACTAACCACCTGGAGATCGTATCCCGAGATGCCGCCGAAAGTGGCTCTCGAGAAACCAGAAAGAGCTGATCCGACTTGCGAAAAGGCTTCGTCTTGTAAAGATACCATTTGAGGGCGCGAAAGGGACACCACAGTCCGTCCCTGAAGACCGAAGAAAAATCCGACAAGGGATGAAGCACCACTTCCACTGAACCCGACGTGTCAGACTGATTCTAAGCAATAAAAGAAGCCTTGGGAATCAAACGAACCCCACGTCCTTCCCAGCGGATATGCCCAGGGGCAGCCGAAAGGGTATGAAGTGAGCTCCTACGCTGACCAGAAGTGATTACCATGAGAAAAACCGTCTTGACCGTAGTAAGCAGAAGCGTCGCAGAACACAGCGGTTCGAAGGGAGTGCCAAAACCTTGGATAAACTCCACACTGGTGTCAGAGGTCTGAAGAAGGGCCTCTTAAGGAAGAAAGACTTCAAAAGAGCCGCTAGCTGAGGAGCAGAAGAAACCGAAGATAGCAGACCGATAGCCACAAATCGTTGACAGAGCTCTCCCCTTGTCATACAAAGAGCTCAGAAAGTCAGCAATAGAAGGTAAAGACGCCTCTCTAGGGGCGACGCCCACCTCCTCACACCAAGTGTGAAAAGCATCCAACCAGTAGTTGTAAACCGTCCTGGTCGACTCTCGTCTACTCTGGACTAGAAATTGTACAGCACGTTCGGAGAAACCTGACGAACAAGCCCTCTTCCCGATAACCGCCAAGCGGTCAGACGGAGGATTTCCGGTCGCTGGTGTAGAATACCAGACAGAGGTTGCGACACCAGATCCGGATGACACGGCAACGACCACGGAGCCCCCACCAGGAGGGTCAGGAGGTCCTGAAACCACGACCTCGCCGGCCACCAAGGAGCTATGAGAATCATCATCGCTTGATCTTCCCTGATCTTCCAGAGCACATGGGGAAACAACGCGAACGGGGGAAAGGCGTAAGCCCTCCATCCCTCCACGGGATCGCAAAAGCGTCCAGAGCAAAAGCTCCTGGTTCCCAGACTCTCGAGAATATCGAGGAAAACGATGGTTGAGCGAAGTTGCGAAGAGATCGATGTCGAGAACACCGAACACTCTCCCCAGTTGCCTGAAGACAGTCGGAGGCAGAGTCCACTCTGAGGGAAGGCACTTGCCTCGGGAGAGAAAGTCCGCTAAGATATTCTCTTCGCCCGGGATATGTGATGCAATCGGGAACACCCTCGTCCCCTTGCACCACGCCCAGAGTCGAGAGGCCAACTCGTTCAGAGCCACAGAAAGAGTGCCTCCCTGTCTGTTGATGTACGCCATCACCGATACGTTGTCCGTAAGAAACAGAACCGAACAACCCACCAGACGAGCACGGAAGTGACGAAGCGAAGCAAACACTCCCATGAGTTCCAACACATTGATGTGGAGCAGAAAGTCCAGATGACTCCAGTCTCCTGAAATCATTGACCCCTGGCAATGACCTCCCCAAACCAACAGCGACGCGTCCGTGGTGACGGTCACAGAAGGGAGAGGAACTCGGCAGCGTTTGCCCTGAAGGAAGAAGGAACGACGAAGCCAAGGACCTAGAGGACCCTTGACTCCGGACAACAGGGAGATCCACGACAATAAAAGAACTCACGCTCGGCTGATAAAACTCCAACAGAAAGAGTTGGAAGGGACTCATCAAAAGTCGACAATCTGGAAGCATGCCGACTAGACTGGAGAGAAACCCTAGCCACTGAAGCCAACACTCGGCTTTCACCCGACGTGCACATCTCAGAGACCGAGCAGTCCTGACTATCGTCTCGACCCTGTCGAGCCTGGGACGAGCCAGCTGATGACGAATGTCCAGCTGAGCACCTAGGTAAGACGGCGTGCGAGCCGGAACGAATTCTGATTTCTCCCAAAATATGAGAAATCCGAGATCTTGAGTCGTGCTGATCAGAATCTGCATATGATCCAACAGCATGACTGACGCCACGACTCTCGTGAAAATCCGAGGAGCAGGGCGCAAACCAAACAGGAGCGCTCTGTAACGGTAGAATTTGCCCAGGAAGGCAAAAACCCCACAAGATCCCGCGACCGCGGATGTATCGGCACATGAAAATAAGCGTCGCGAAGATCCAAAGAAACCGCGACGTCTGCGGGATTCAATGAAGAAAGGATGGTTGCCAGATGATCCATTCGGAAATGAGCCTTTCCCAAATGAAGGTTAAACCGGTTTATGTTGAGAATCATTCTCAAAGAACCCGAGCACTTGGGAATCACGAACACCGGCGACAAACAAAGACATGGGTGATCGTCTACTTCCTCTATTGCCCCCTTCTCTAACAGAGACACGAAATCGGAGGAAAAGTGACTCTGAAAAAGAGGGGACATGATCGGAGAGCGGCTCCGGAGGACGCCATTCGGAAGAGGTTCCACAAAATCTATGAAGAACCCTTCTCGTACCACCGACAGAACAAATGCGTCGCTGGTGATCTTCTCCCACGCCGGGAGAAATCTCTGGAGCCGCCCGCCGACCGCAGACCCAAGCACTCGGGGGAAGCCATCACTAGAAAATGACTTCCCACCCCACGAAAGGGAGTCCGGGAAGATAGAAGAATCACGGTAAGAAGAAACTCGAGACGAAGGACGACCACGATCCTGGTATTCCTCCTCGGCCGGGTACCAGTCCTGAGGGCGGCCCTTAGACTGGCCGACGTTCTTACGAAAAGAACCCGAAAACTTCAAACTTTTCTTACGAGGTCTGGAGGAAGGAACCGGTTCTTGGACATCGCGAAAAGCAACGGACAGGTCTCGAGCCTGCTTCTCACCATCAATCTCGGCTTGCAGTAGAGTAGTGAAACTATCTCCACAAAGGCGGGGGCTGGCCACTGGAATCTGCGGAAGCAGTCCTGGAATTTGATGCGGTCGAATGCCCAAATAAGTGAGCACAGCCTCCCGACGATACTTCTCGATGGAATGCGAAGTCACCGCAAGCCGTGAGAAAAGATCAAACAACAAATTGTCACTTTTATCAAAAGGACCACGAGTCCCAAACTTCTTCCCCAAATGACTGGCCACCGCCACAAGTTTGGGAGAAACCCGTTTAGGACACAAATACAAATCCGCATTCTGAGGAACGAAAGCGTACTTGTCCACCTGCCGCTTAAGAAATCCCGTCGATGACGACAAGTCTTCTGCGGCATTCACAAATTCTTCTTTGTGTAGAACAGGAAGAAACAGTCCCTGAAACGCTGAAGAGTCCGATTTAGAAGACAGGAAGCCCCGCCGATAACTCCGGGACGACACAAAAATCGGGCACATATTTGTGAAACAAGGCTAACGAATCCGCGCCAGAGACACAAACGGAAGTAGACGCATCATCCCCCGCAACTGAACCAGACGACTGAGCGATGGAACCAGTGTCCCAACGATCAACCGAGCCCCCCCTATCTTGACCAGATAAACAGGGACGATCCCCGCCTCTCGGAGCGCCCAACGAAGCGTGAGGCGGAGAAGCAAAAAAGAGAGGACCCCGGCTGAATACGACAACTCGAAACCCGCACCGGCGACTGCTCAGGCGAGATCGATGCATCTTCGGAAAACTCCGAAAATAAAACAACCGCGATCGGATCCGAAAGTGAAGTAGGACGAACCGGAGGAGCCGACTCGGGCACCGAAGATCGAAAAGCGACAGCAAAAGCCCGCATCCAATCCGAAAATTCCGGCGGGGGTGGAGGCACCGACGGAGGGAGAGTAGCCACCAAAGGCGGACCCCGAGGAACCGCAAACGGTGCCATAAAATCAGAGCGCGGATTCTTCGAAGGATAAACAAAATCCGAGGAAGAACCGGCCACCGCGTCCCGGGAACCCCGCCTCTTACGAGACGTAGCGGTAACGGAAAAGGCCGAAGAAACGGGACGGTTATCCGATAAAGGTCCGACGGTAGGAGTTCCCCGCAAACCGAATCGGGAAAAAGGAACACGCACCGACGGAGAGGCGCGGTTAGTTGAAGCCCCAGGATCCGACTCGGATGCACGGGTATCCGGACCGAAATCCGGAACCGGCAAATCCGACAAAGACAGAAGAACCGAACGGAGACCGGTTCAAGTCCGGATCCACAGAAGCAACCCGAATATCCGTCGATGGATTTGTGCACCGACCAAACAAAAGAACCGACGGAACAATTGTTGGCGGTGCAGAACTAAGGCCCGTTCCACCCAGGATAAGAACCCTGGGTTTCCGGGAACCGTATTGAGGGGCGACGTATCGCCTTGCTCAACCATTCTCCTGGGCTTCCCTTGCCCGCATAAACGTCCACTGACGTTCGCATCCCCGGGGTTTGCGGTGTCACCACCGCTCCCGAGGGGCGTAACTAACGAAGACTTATAACTGGAATCCTTCGTCTTCGTACCCGTCAATGGATTTGTGCACCGACCAAACAAAAGAACCGACGGAACAATTGTTGGCGGTGCAGAACTAAGGCCCGTTCCACCCAGGATAAGAACCCTGGGTTTCCGGGAACCGTATTGAGGGGCGACGTATCGCCTTGCTCAACCATTCTCCTGGGCTTCCCTTGCCCGCATAAACGTCCACTGACGTTCGCATCCCCGGGGTTTGCGGTGTCACCACCGCTCCCGAGGGGCGTACTTATTAATAGAATCCTTCGTCTTCTTTCTCGCGACAGAACTTGATTTCTTCTTCGTGTAAACCTGCTAAGAGAAAATAAGAACTGCGAGACATATTATAACCTGCGGGAAAGAAAATTAAACAAAGGGTACGAGCAATTATCAACAAGAATTAAATAAACTACCAGTGACTAAAACACCCCACCGACTACCCCCGCACGCACCCGAGGCCTCGGAGGAGTGAGGACAGGCAAACACGAAAGCGGAAACGTAACAGTAGTCGGCAAGAAAACGTTCTAGAATACTGATAAATAAGTAAATTCACGGAGTGAAACTACTCTCTAACGAACAGGAAATCGTAGAGAATATTATAAAAGGCGAAAATGCGAACCAAAAAGTGACTAAAAGAGGAAAAACTCTTCAACTTTTGGGAGCGATTTTTAGTGTAACTTATCCGTTCGGATGCGAAGAGATAAGAGGAAGAGGTTACGTTGGCGGCGCTCGGACGCAAGGGTCACGGAGGGCGCCTTTGGGCGGGGGGGTATGAGCAATTTGGCGATGTGTTTTAAGTTTCGGTTATGCAATGTTGAGGTGCAACAATAGCAAAGTAGAATAGGTAGATACGTTGATTTATTGATGTAAATCATCTGTCTACTAGCAGCATGGCAACCAGCCTAATATTTAGAGGCAGACTGGGCGTATGTTGCCTATACTACGAAATTGGGCTTAGCTACTAAGTGAACAGCTCATTTCAAAGGTACTATTGGATGGACATGATAAAATGCTTTAAAAAAATTTTTTTGTGGTTTACACCACATGGTTGCTAAAGATGCATACATTTTCAGGCAATTTTGTTGGACAGGCTTGCTGCCAATTTGATTGTACATTTAGAGCAATTTTAATCTAGCCAAGAGGATGAATTATTTAACTTATTTCCTGCTTCAAAAATGTAGTTAACAATCTAAGCAGATCTAGCCTTCATATAATTCTGATATATATTGGGTAACATTTCACCAATTTAATGTGATTAATAATACCGTGAAATGCAGTTTTGTTTCAATAATTTACTATTTCACATCTAGATGTCTATCTTTTAAGAGAAACACAGTCTGTACAGGCCGCATTCCAAAGTTTTCTGAGAAATTGGGATGAACGACTTGCAATTTGCTTGACTAAAATGCAAAAATATACTACCGGTATGTATAATATGCATCTACACTGCTCAAAACTCACTTATAAATTCCACATATTCATAACATTTTTAATTGATATGCACAAACACTCAATATGTAATTCATGTCATTTGAAGACTATAGCTTTCCAGTTTCTCTGAGTAAAAGGTTACTGGTTCTCTGTAAAGATAAATTATATTTCATCAAGCATATTGTACTTATTAAACAATAACCAGTTAGTCTATGAATTAGTGACACTCATTAAATAATTCAATGAAAATGTACATTACCCATGTGATTTCTTGCAAATGCAGACATTGAAAAAGTGAATAGTTACAGTATTCTATCTAATATTTGATGTACAAAAAAATAAGATAAATTAACAATTCAGATAGCCTACTATGTATGTCTTGTCCTATCAACTTCTAAGTGAACAGCTCATTTCAAAGGTACTATTGGATGGATATGATAAAATGCTTTTTAAAAAAGATTTGGTGGTTTATCCCACATGGTTGCTATAGATGCATGCATTTTCAGGCAATTTTGTTGGACAAGCGTGCTCCCAATTTGATTGTACATTTAGAACAATTTCTAATCTAGCCGAGAGGATGTATTATTTTACTTATTTCTTGCTTCAAAAATGTAGTTATCAATCTTAGTATATATTTAGCCTTCATATAATTCTGATATATATTGGGTAACATTTCACCAATCAAATGTGATTAATACGTGAAATGCAGTTTTGTTTCCATGATTTACTATTTCACTGTCTAGATGTCTATCTTTTAAGAGAAACACAGTCCGTACAGGCCGCATTCCAAAGTTTTCTGAGATATTGGGATGAACGACTTGCAATTTGAATGACTAGAATGCAAAAATATACTATGTATAATATGCATCTACACTGCTCAAAACTCACTTATAAAGTCCACATATTCATAACATTTTTAATTCATATGCACAAACAATCAGTATGTACAGTAACTCAAAGACTAGTACAGCTTTCCAGTTTCTTTGAGTAAAAGGTTACTGGTTCTCTGTAAAGATTAATTATATTTCAGATCGTCACAATTTAACAGTTTTCCACCCCAAAGTGATTATCAACATTTTCTATTTAAACCACCTCTTCTGACTTGCAAGCCTTTCAACTTGAGCAGTCTGAAAAACAAGCTTATTATTTTCATTTGTGTTTTAGAAAGCTTATAAAAGTTCCCTTCACATCCCTTGCTTCCTACCACAAACAATTGTTTTCCTTCATACCCACTCCAATGTACTACATAATAAAATTTATAAAACACTCTAAAAATATAGTACCCGTATCAATAGGCAGAACAATTGAAATAGAATAAAAGAAGACATACCTCCGTTAATGCTGCTTGAGTAGGCCCATTAGCATTTAATCTGAGCGTTACGCAGTGTACAGAAAAACTTGTACCACGACGCAGAGAGATGGTGATTGCTCTTAAATGCTCTGAAGCTGAAAATGCAAGATAAAGAAATATATATATCCTAATTACTGTGATATAAAGACAAAAGCATATAATTATATAATAGGACAAAACTTATCTATGAGTTATAGAAAGTTATAGTAATAAAATGAAATTGGAATGAAATCTGGAGGTTATGATTTCATGTAATTTTAGAGATTAAAAAAAAACTGCATATGGAAAATAGTTCCTGGTCCTTATCTTTAAATTTTCTGATTTTCAAAAATCCTCTTTTAACATTATCCGCTTTAAACAAGCACAGGTTGGGGGTAATTATACAGCATCTACTGATATTTCCTTTTCCCTTATTCTCTCCAACCCCTGCCCCTCCCCCCCCCCCCCCCCCCCCCCCCCCCCCCCACCCCACCCCCCCTCCCCTCCCTCCCTCCCCCTCCCCTCCCTCCTCTCCTTCCCCTCCCCTCTTCCCCCTCTCCCTCCTCCTCCCCCTCCCCCTCCCATCAGTCACCCCCTTTTTTAAAAACTCACTCCAAGGATCCGCTTTGAAGGTGATGTTGAGTCCAGCATGGACCGCTCTGTTACCATGGCTGCAGGGGGTGTGGCAGGACGACACATTGAGAGGTGTTTTGTACATGTGCTCATTAGATGGTGAGCACGACGTGAAGTAAGGCTCGATGTTGAAAGACTCGCTCAGGACAGGTCCAGGAGTATCACCAAGGGGTGCAATCCCCTCATCGCGACAGGTATCTGTGAAAGCAGTTGTGAAATGTAAGAAATTGTAATAATGACAAAAACAATAACAATAACAACCATAGTACTACCACTACTACTACATTACTACTAATACGACTTCTACTACCACTACTACTACAACCACCACCACCACAGCTACAACAGCAACAATAATAATCATAATAACTTTTTTTGTAAAATGCATCACATTATGATTTAAGTCTTTGGAGATAATGCTATTTGATGATAATGAAATAAGCAAAGCTGACTTATTTGTATCATGTAACGTTGGATTGGGGAGCATATGAAATATGAATAAATATCACATTATTTTTTAATTTTTTTAAAAATGTGTGTATATGAAATATGAATAAACATCACAATATTTTTGGGGCGTTTTTTTTTAAGTACTGTATACATGTTTGTTGATAATATAAAATCAGTGAACTCTAGCTATGTAACCTCTTCCCCTAAGTAACCTGAATAGTATTTATTATTAATCATACAAATGATTAAGATAAGAGAATCTATTCAATTTTCAAAAAGGAAGTGATTGAACAGGATTTTCTATGCATTAAATGTTTACCGGTACATTATTCTGTTTTTCATTGCTATTAGCTTTAGTTTAAGCATATTCCTGAAAGTTATAGGGCTAACAGGAAGTTCAGTATGCACATCATATCAAAGTGTTGTCATCTATAGCCTCAAGAGTCAACAGGCTATATTAATAACCTTAAAAAGCTCACCATCCCATCCACAAAAACAAACAATAAATAATAAAAAAAGTAAACACATCATTCCCTATTTTTAAATAAAAGTTCACTACATGCATTCCTTAAGTTGGTGTGAGAGTAGATTGGACGCGGCGAAACTCTGAAGCCTTTTTTTAAATAGCGTAAAGTAACTCGTTACAAATTTCTGTATCTTATAACACAGAGCTACATGAACAATTCCTTTGTTTCGCACATTTGCCATTAATTAAACTTTTTTTTTTTAACAGCAGCTTTTTTGCAGGTTTTACTGCACCATCATGGGTGTCGATCTGTCATTGATACCTATTGTTCAGGGGGGATGATCTATTCATTCATCCCCTCCTGAACAATAGGTATTACGTAAGGATCGACACCCATGTGCACCATATCTTATTCTATCCAGAAAATATTACTGCATGGATTGAAAACAATAAACAAAGACCATTGCTATTAAGTTTTAGTTTCATAAGGGCAGGTGCATGATGCATTTCAGAAGGCATCATAATTCTTTGTTTGATTCACTGTTTGCTCTGCTGGGGGCTGACTGTAGACTAAGTTTCAGTTTTCATTAATTACTCTTATGTATTCATTAGGTAATGATCGATGCAAACACACAGTTTTCTTTCTATTTCATTCTGTTATCAGATGCAGGTGCTCCAAAGGAGACGTGTGCATTTTTCCAGGCAGCTGATTTTTTTTTTGTGTGTGTGACAAATGAAACTGGAAGGGGAGTATTGAAATTATATTGAAATAAAGTACATTGTTTGGATTTCGAGCATCAACAATATTTAGTTGTAACCAGAAGCAAAACCTGTCAAAACAAAGTCTTCATTTTCATTCACAATGTTTGCACATACACAAAGGCATCTTTGACATGTTATATATATATTGTTTCATTTTCAAATTTGGAAAAGTTTGGGATCTGAAGTATATGAAAAGTACTTACGCAGGAAAGAAATATGACCCAATATTTGGTACTTTCTGTTTGACCAAGGAGGATATTAATAATATCCTCCTTGGTTTGACTCACATATGACCATATCTACCAATGCTAACCTTGATAATCATTAGAACTATTTCTTTCAACCATCATGACTTTTGTCAAAAACCATGCAGGGCCTTGAAAACAAAATTTATCAAATCTGTTTATTACAATGTGGTTAACCCGGAACTGTGGTTAATTAGAAATAAAATAATACACAGAAATGAGTGAAAAGTATGCCATAGTTGGTAAGAGATATGTAAACATATTTGTTTTCCTTGACTACAGTCAAAACTCAACTCCTCAGTTTTGTTTTTTTGATTTGTATATATAAAAATGAAAATTAAACTAGTACTTCATATCTGGAGCCAGAAAGGCATTAACTCATATTCTTTAACACAGATGTAACCCCCTTCTGGCTTTGAATAGGTTAAGGTGTGTATGTAAAAAATGATCTCAAAATGGTTGGTAAAAAGGTTCTTCACTATTCCCCTGAACACTCTTTGTCCTCTTGTTTCACCCAAATTGTTCCTATTTATCTTATTGTACAGTAACTAAACACAAATTTTATTCTTACCAATCGAATATCCAACTTCCGTTATGTTACACAAGAAAGAGTCCTGGAAAATGAAACAAAGGGGGAAGAAAAAAGAGAGAATATGTTTAGTAACATTTTAAGTAAATATTAAATCAAATGATAAACTGTTTAAATACGTAATAATACAATTTCCAAGCAAGTTATTATATGCTCAGCATTTCGTTGGTACAACATATTTTGTTTTAAAATCCTTCATATTACGATCAGGAATTAGAAAGTGCTTTGCATTAATATTTAAAATGTTAAAATGCAAGTAGGATCGTCAGGTTCAAAGACCCTTAATTTATAATAATAATGTAATAATAACTTTTACTTATATGGCGCTTTAGATTTATATCAAAGCGCTTTACAATATTGATGCAAGTAAAACTAAACAGAGAAATGACAAGAGAAGAAATTGAAATTGAAATTATTCAACATAAGATAACAAGGTAAGGTTACAATTTAAGAACTAGGTTGAATATGCCTTTTCCATTAGATTGGCTTTTTAATTTTGATCTAAACGTAACCTAGGATCCCCAAGGGAAAACAGCATTTTCTGGGCCTGGTAACATTGAAAGAGTTGTAACTGATGGTAACTTCCTTAAATTGATTGTATCTCCTTCAATCATACGTTCACAATCGATACTAACTTTAAATCAATTTGTTGCAAAAATATCAATCACAAAAACCAATAAAACATCAATGAAAGAGAGTAAGAAAAAACATGTTACAAAAAGTCAATATTAATTAAATGTGAGATGAAATAATTTGAAGGAAGAATAGAGATATACTGAACAACAGAAAATTACAGTTGAATTTAAGTTGTTTTTCCATTATTCTGTAAGGGCATGGACAAGACCGCTTGTCTTACTTTTCTTTCTTTTTCTATACATAGAAGTACTCAAAATAAACATTCAAGAGTGATAAAATACTATTTTCACATTTAACAATGAACTTCTAGTGGCCGATTATGAAAGACAATATTTGTGCCAATCTGGGTGTTCTGTCTCAAATGCTTGATGGTAGTTTTATGCATTGCAAGCCAACATCCATTTAAATTTGGAATTTTTAGGAAAAATACTCAACCACAGGGAGAAAAAATTACCCTCAATGCCAACCACACATTAAGGTCATACAAAATCGGTACATTCATAGTGCAGTACAGTTTACGGTAGGTTGGGCAAAAGAAAATATGCTCTTTTTTTTTTCATATATAATTTTCGTGAGAAAAGATTAAACTCCCATGACATTCTTCCTGCCCATACTATGTTTGACTGATTTTTTTGAATTCTCATCCTTCAATGCTTTCAAATTGACTTGGCAGTACACTGTAAAACATGGACAACCACAGGAACATGCAATCAGCAAAGACCTTTGTAAATAATTGAAGGAGAGTTTCCTGAGGCTATTTATTTCTTTTATTCATCGTAAACCATAGATATAAATAAACAAATAAAGAGGGTCGATATCATTCCTGGGAAAATATCCAAACTGGTTTCCCAAATATTGTTCCTATTCCTCCTGATGTTCCTATTCACCCTGTTACGGTACTAACTTCAAATACACTACATTTGAATTGACTAAACACCTGTTTACTAAAGTATTATGTTGCTCTAAAAACTTGAAATCAAAAGAGGAAATAGACTCCCAAAAGTGGGGAGTCAACAAAAGTTCTTGATTTTCATCACATTCTGGTGTTTCGTCCGAACTTGCTAATAATCAAACCTGATAAAATACCAAAATAAAAAATACACCTCTGCAGTGTGGTTTTGAAAAGTCGGCAGAAATTTCACTGATTTTTGCAGTGTAGACGCACACTCTCAGTTTTTGGTCACATGACCCTCCTTGCTTCCGGGCGATTTTCCCAGGAGTGTAAATAGCTGTAAATAAAATCAATGATTTTTCAAAATGGTGTTTGGATGTGATGGGCCTATAGACTCCAAAACTAGATAGAAGGCTTAGGAATAATGTTCAGGGTTCTTGGCAAAGCATAAAACCCATGGTCAGGGGCCGATCTGATATTTTGAAAAAGAAGGGCCCTAACCCCCCAAAACTTCTGACTAGTAAAAATAAGTTGTCACTTTTAAAAGAGGGGACACATTTTTAGTGTTGTGTACTTAAAGGGGAAGTCCACCCTAATATGAAGTTTGTTTTAATAGAAGCTGAAAAAATGAAACAGGTCAGTGAAAGTTTGAGCAAAATCCGATGTCAGAATATCGAACAAATTTTAAGAAAGTTGTGAATTTTTGAAGGTGCCATCAATCAAACACAAATTGGCAACGCCCCAAAACTTCTTACTAGTAAAAATAAGTTATCACTTTTAAAAGAGGGGACACATTTTTAGTGTTGTGTACTTAAAGGGGAAGTCCACCCTAATATGAAGTTTGTATTATAGAAGCTGAAAAAATGAAACAGGTCAGTGAAAGTTTGAGCACAATCCGATGTCAGAATATAGAACAAATTTTAAGAAAGTTATGAATTTTTGAAGGCGCCATCAATCAAACA